>OX328130.1:51435872-51546133 GCA_946811695.1 Gonocerus acuteangulatus
CCCCCGCTTTCCGATTGACCGATTCAGCTCATTTTTACGACACATCTTTCTCATGAGTTACCCACGACGTATACCGCGTTTCGTTTCAATACAGCAGAAATTACGACCGGTATGAGTATATTAGGAATTTGGGTCCGGAGTAAACCCCCCCTTCTAATGAACCGATTTAGTTTATTTTTACAACACATATTTACCTGTAGATTACCACTACGAATACCGAGTTTCGTCGAAATATACCAAAAATCACGGCTGGTAGTGGCGAATTGGTATTGTGGGTCCGGAGTAAACCCCCCCCTTCTAATGAACCGATTTAGTTCATTTTTATATCTCACTTTTCACTCTATATTACCACTACGAATACCAAGTTTCGTTGAAATATAACAAATATTACGGCTGACATAGTCAAATTAGTGTTTTGGGTTTGGGGTAAACCCCCCCTTTCGGTGGACCGACTTTGGTGGTTAACGAACTCGTTCAATCGTTTGCTAATTGAATGCTATGTACCAAGTTTCGAGACGAAAAAACAAAAACTCTGGCCGCTATCGTGTTAACAGACATATATATATATATATATATATATATATATATATATATATATATATATATATATATATATATAAATTTTAACGGGGGTCATTTTCGGTGTCTACTAGGTAGGATCGATAAAGATTTGTAGAAATTTTTCAAAAATTCCGTCATGAGTCCAACCTCAATAGCTACTTTCCTTCGGAGGAAAGTGCTAATATAAAATAAGCCCCAAATTTTTAAAATATTTCTTATTATTTTTGCTATTTTGTTATGTTTCAAAAACATTCGCTTTTTTTAAATTTCTTTTACATGAAGAATCTATCTTTTTTATATAATTTTTTTTTTATTTTATTTATATATAGGAGTTTGGTAATTTGGGTTTGAACTCAGATATACATACAGAGTAAATCACCTCCCTGTTTACTCTTAACAAATAAATATTGTAACAGACATTTGTGCTCGGCTTATTAATGTTCATTTGCACAATTGAAGGGGTCGGGACAAGATAGTGCGAAACAACATTTTTAACAAAACTTAACTGTAGCTGCTGCATATTGGATATTATGTGGGACTATTAGTCCATAATGCAAATGCTGCTAAAATACGTCTACAAGCTCTGTATGCTACTCAATATTGTCGACCCTAACCATTTCAGCTGATATTCCCACATAATGTCTAACATTTAACAGTTAAAGTTTTGTTAAAAATGTTGCTTGGCAATATTTTACCCCTGCCCCTTCAATTATGGGAATTTTACTCACATGATTTTTTCACAACCTCTCACACATGGACAGTCTTAGCTTTAAAGCACAAACACCCCATATATGAGAAAGCATTTCCCCGAGAACTGCTATAAATTATTCTAAGCTATGAATATTTATGTGCTGAAAACAATGGGACGGGCATCATCACTGCCCCGGCTAACAGGGGCAAAACCACACCTTGAATCTCTATGTTATAACCTTCGTGTACTTCCGGTAACAAATTTGAATTATATAGTAATTTTTAATATAGTCTTTTATATTAAAATCCTTTAGGAACGAAATAGCTTTATTACAGTGGAATAAAATCAGGATTCCGGGAATAATGTGCTGTATATTTTTTGATTATCAGGGAAGTTGTGGTGCTGCAGTATTGTAATAATATAAATGAAAATCATATGCATTATTAATTTGTCTAATAAAAAATAAATAAATAAATAAAAATAAGCCCCGTAACAGGCAAATATTGTCCAGAGGAGCACTTACTGTAGAGGTACCTGATTCTTAATCATACGACACATTAGAGTGATAGTGTGGTCAGTACTAGGCTGGGTGAGATGAGGGACGGCGTAAGATCCCGATTCCAAGTTGAACTCAGGTTCTCGAGTTTTGAACTCAGGTCTTCCAGAATATTAGTCGAGTGCTCTACCACTCCAGATTGTCTAATATTTTTTAATGATTTATTTATCAACTATTATTATTTAAGGAAATTCATTTGTTGAAGATATTCTATCTTTTTAATATGAGAATACCACAGGCAAGTTAAACGGGAATATCAGAAATTAGAAAATAAAATTACAAGTTTCGCTCCCTTAAATTTCTTTTCAGGAGTCCGAAAATAATGTATACAGCCTAAATTTTATAATTAAATTTATTTAAATTTTAACGTACATTATTATTAACTGAGAATTTTAGGACGGGTTCTCTATAGGTTACCACCCTTTTCTAGCTTAGATAGGGCTGATGCCTTTTCTTTTAATTTTATAATTTTTTTAAAAAAGTACTAATATCGTTATTATAAAATGGGGATTTGTGGTAGAAGGTTGAAAATTTAGGGTTGTGTGTATTTTTAATGCCAAATCATAAAAAAATAAAAATTAAATATTTTAATAAAAAAAAAAATATATTTTTTGGGATTTTCTCAGACCTACTGAATATACATATCAAATTTCATAGGTCAAGCCGTTTCGGAGGAGTTCGGTCACATACACTGTGGCACGAGAATTATATATATATATATTTAAGTAGCTATCATAAGTGGGCTTTCGGATCGTGATTAATAAGTTATTTAAGCAATTCTGAATACTTGATGGCTCATTTATATATCTGTCATTGTTTGACAGCATACATTTCTTGTTTGGTAATGACGTCAGCGTGTTTAAATTATTTATTACAAATTTCTGAAAGTGAGAAGCTCATTAATATTTCTCTAAATAAATTGCCGGATATATTTGCACCTGGATATAATCTATTTATTGTTATTCCAAATTCGCTACTGAGAATTATTTACATTTCATTACCTAATTAGCTAGCCTTTATTAAATATTTAATTTGTTAATTTTAGATTTGAACTCAATAGGAATAAGCAGAACATACTAAATGGTTGTAATGGAATAATAAGTATTGAACTTATTCGTTTTAACAAAAATTATTCTATAATAAACTAAAATCCTATTCTTTCTCGATAAGGCGAAATTATATGATAAAATAAAGGACACTATAAAAACTATCATTTTAATTTGTTAGATTTTTAATATATTAGATTTAGAGATTAGCGTAGTTTTCCCCCTTCCTCCGTAGAGAGGAAATCTGCTTATGACGCATCCGGGTGTGCCAATTAATGATATCGTAGATACAAATACAAAGTTTCGGGTGTGAAAAAACGCATTTTAGCACTTTCCTTCGAAGGAAAGTAGCTATTGAGGTTGGACTCATGACGGAATTTTTGAAAAATTTCTTCAAATCTTTATCGATCCTACCTAGTAGACACCGAAAATGACCCCCGTTAAAATTTATATATATCTATATATATATAAATATATATATGTATATATATATCTATATATATACATATATAGATATATGTATATATATATATATATATATATATATATATATATATATATATATAAATTAGTGTTTTGGCCCGAACCCAAAACACTAATTTGACCATTTCAGCCGTAATATTTGTTATATTTCAACAAAACTTGGTATTCGTAGTGGTAATATAGAGAGAAAAGTGAGATATAAAAATGAACTAAATCGGTTCATGAGGAGGGGGGGTTTACTCCGGACCGACCATACCAATTCGCCACTACCAGCCGTGATTTTAGGTATATTTCGACGAAACTCGGTATTCATAGTGGTAATCTACAGGTAAATATGTGTTGTAAGAATAAACTAAATCGGTTCATTAGGAGGGGGGGGGGGGTTACTCCAGACCCACAATACCAATTCGCCACTACCAACCGTGATTTTTGGTATATTTCGACGAAACTCGGTATTCGTAGTGGTAATCTATAGGTAAATATGTGTTGTAAAAATAAACTAAATCGGTTCATTAGGAGGGGGGGGTTTACTCCAGACCCAAATTACTAATATACTCATACTGGTCGTAATTTCTGCTGTATTGTAACGAAACGCGGTATACATCGTGGGTAACTCATGAGAAAGAAGTGTTGTAAAAATGAGCTGAATCGGTCAATCGGAAAGGGGGGTTTACTTTGTAATATATTTCAATAGAAAAGCCAGCCAGATATAGGTTCACAAAGGCGCCGCAAGGAGCGCTAGAGGGACTGTATCCGGTTCCTGCGTTAGATCAAAATACGATAATACGAGGTTTTTTGTATTTATTACGTAGTGTAGTAGGTACCATGTGTAAACATAACTTTGGAAGCAAATTAATAATTTATCAGTTACTCGTTACGAAATTAAAAGAGAACTATTCATGTTTTTATTTTATTTATGTAGGATATTTTAAGCAAATTGTTCTGGAAAGCAGTCTACACTACCCAAATTCTGAGGAAAGTGCTTAGTTATGCAGCTCCTGCGTGACGGACTTTTTCATATTGAATTTTTCTGATTGCTATTGGACTGATGTACGTTGTGGCCAACTCTCGAAAATTATAGAAAAATAATTATCAATTACATAAAATCAAACTAACGAATGTGCATTAAGTCCAATTAAAATATCAATACATATAAAAATCACTTGTTTTTCTTTTTGTTCCTTTTAGAAATCCAAACCGCTTGACCGATTTTGACCATACTTGACACACAGGTAGGTCATGATCCGGGGACTCTCGTCATGAAATAATAGTATAGTGATCTAAAGGTACCAACCACTATTCACATTCGATACATTGCATTAGTATCGAAGATATCGTCGATACACAAGCAAACTAACGAATATGAAAAAATGCATCTTTCATTGTCCATCTTTAATAATTTCTGCTGGACTTATTTTTGGCAAATTCTTCAATCTGACTTCACTCTATTAAAGAGAAAGTATTCCACTATCAAAAGGTCAAATCTGCCGAATATTTGACTGTCCAAAAAAAAGTTATGAATAAATACTTTTCCACTCTGAAAAGTGTTGATTTTCATATTCGTTAGTTTGCTTTTGTATCGACGATATTATCTATACAAAGCTTTCTTGTCGGCATAATAAATAAGAACTTCATTTAAACTCTAAGATTATACTGTTCCAGGAGTAGACTTTTTTGGGGGGGGGGCAGTGATAATCAATCGTTTATCAATATCCAAACCGAAAACTAGGGAGGGAAACCCAGTTTTATGCACTTTTCTCGAAAATGGTTACATTTATTACCTGTTACATTTATTAGTTTTCCTACGTTATAAAACCTACAAAAGTGTACGTCAAAGGCTAGTTGAGCAAAAAAATAAGCGCTACAACTTTTTCGCACAAAAAAAAGGATGCTTCGGTCAACGTATCCTGCTGCTTAACGAACATGACCATTCAATAATGGGAAAATATTTCCTTACCAAATTCGATTAAAATCGAATCAGTGTTGGGTCACCAGCGAGCGAATGGACACACATTTTTGTACGTATATATATATATATATATATATATATATATATATATACATACATACAGGGTGGTCCCAAAGGAAATCGCCATACTTGTGGGGTGTGTACTCCGACTGAAATGTAGTTGAATGCCACCAAGGAGAAAGTTTTACTTGCATTATTTCCATAGATATCGACGTTTCCGTGTATTTTCGTCTAAACGCTAGTTTTTGACCATTGTCGTGCTATTTAATTAATTCTGATCACATTTTCAAGATCTGCATTAAATTTCCTATAAGATCTCATGTACCTTGTGCAAATATTTCACAAAACAAATTGGCACGAACTTTTTCATGTAAAGTGTTTTGATATGATTTCTGAAGTAGCAATTGTGTTTTAATTGCTGCATTTTTTATTTTAATCATTAAAAGTATAAAATGTTTTTCTTTTTATTTATTTTTTGTTTTAATTGACCACAGTTTACCAATGCAAATCATCCTTTTTTGGCATTCCATACTTACTAACAAATTAGCCGGGGTAATGAAATAATGCAACTTTTCTTCCCATCTAGCAAACCAAAAAAATATTCGTGCGGTGCTTGGAACATTATTTTATTTTAGTTAGCTCGCAGCTATAGCGACTTAACATTTTCAATAAAATAAATACTACACGTTATTGTAAATATACACAGTAGACATGTTTCGTGCCATTTGTAGAAGTTAACTTCGCATTTTCTGCATTAAAAATAAAAAAAAAAATTTCTTTCGTGATAAGTTATTTGTTTAAGAGATGATCAGCTGATCAAGCTAAGTATAAAACGTGTCCAATTTTAGTGTCTCTAAAATTTCAAGTTTTATCTAGTTCAAACCATCTTTTTGTTTATAATGTATGTATTTTTGTAATTATGATGTATTAAGTGTTGAGAACAATGTGAAAGTGCGCCGCCTTTGGATGCTTTAAGTGAAAATTTAAGTAAAAATCCGTAGTTAGTCCTCGGCTAAAAGACTTCTGTATGCGCTACAAACCGGATCTAGTGGTATACAAAAAGGACTTAGCAGAACCGTCTGTAAGTAAAATCAATCCTTTTAAAGTACAATTGAATAAAAAGACCATAAAAGGTAACAAAAACATGGAGCATTTAAATTCAGGTTATATTGATAATAACAATTTAATTGAATTTCTGTTTCCTAAGAAAATCGTACCTTTAGCCTCTGCAACCTCAAACATGGTTATCGATAGCCTTGAGAGTATAAACAAGCCTCGAAACAATATCGATTCTTCAACAGCTGCTAAGAGGTATAAAATTAACACCATTCAATTACATAATAGATTTCAACCTCTTTCTGACTCCTTACCCAATAATGAACCTATTATTAATAACTCAGCTGTAAATTCTATGCATTCCAATGCACAAAATAATTCTGGGAAAACGTGGATACCACCTATATTTTTATTTGATGCAATTAATGTTCAGGAAATTACTCGTGATCTCAAGCAACTCATTAAAGACACACTAGATATTAAAATAGTAAATAAAAAACTTAAAATATTCCTCAAGGCTACCGATGATTTCCGATCTGTTACTCGCTTCTTTGACGAAGCTAAGCTCCAATATTTTACCTACGTACATCCCGATGACCGTAAGTTGAACGTAGTTATTCGAGGAGTAGCAGAATGCTTTTCTGAGCAAGAAATTAAAGATGATTTGTCTCCAAACTACCCAATAGTCAAAGTTGTTAGATTAACAAATACATCAGGCCAACCAATTCCTTTAGTATCTGTAGTTGCTGAAAAAAATGCTGCTGTTAAAAAAATATTTGAACTCACCCGCCTTCTTGAAACTGTGGTCTCTGTATAGCCACGTAAAAAATCTCAATATGTCCGCTGTACACATATTCAAATTTGGGGCCATGGCGAGTCATCTTGTAGGCTTTCTTTCAAATGCACATATTGCTCTAGTGGCCACCACTTTTCTCAATGTGATGCTAAAACCCCCAAATGCCCTAATTGTGACGAGGAACATCCTGCTACCTCAAAAAATTGTTTTGCATATGTGCGCTATGCTTCCATCAAGTCTTCCAAGAAGTCAGCTCAGGAAAATAGGCCTCCTCCCCCTCCTCCACCAGATCCTGAATTTCTGCGACCCCAGTTTAATGGTCCTGTTCCTCCTGTACCTACCTGGCCTCATAGGAAACCCAAGACTAGAAACCAAGAAGATACTCCAAGAAATAATGAGTCTAATACTGATAATACTTCCACACTTATTGAGTTTATTATAAATGTTGTTAAGGAAATTATAACACCATACATCCCTCAAATAAAGGCATTCATCACTAAATTATTCGGAGAATTTTTCACTGCTTCTCACGGCTAACCATCCCATACCATTACCTCTTGACAGGCTTCAAATAGTTAATTGGAACTGCAACGGACTCAAAAATAAACTGATGAGTTTTAAGGAATTCCTGCAGCGTCTCCAAATTCCCGTAGCTTGCCTCAGTGAGACTCACCTGACCTATAAGGACAAAATTTCCATTAGCAATTATAAAGTCTACCGAAAAGATAGGGAATCTAACATTGCTCGAGGAGGAGCTGCTATTATTGTAAGGAAGGATATTAAACACGACGAAATGCGGCTTGCTGATTTTACAGACTTGGACTGCTGTGGGATTCGGCTTTACCTGCAAAATACCACTGTGAACCTTCTGGCGGGTTATCTAAGGCCTACAGACCAAATCAAAGATGCAGACCTGGACATCGTCTTCAACTCCAGTCCAACACTCTTCGCGGGGGACTTTAACTCCAAGAATACACTCTGGGGCTGTCGAATAACCAACAGGAATGGAAGGCGGCTCATGGATTACGTATCCAATATTGGAGGAGTTGTTTTATCAGCTGACGAGCCGACCTTCTACCCCTCCCAGTTAGGGTACCAGCCAGATATATTGGACATCACAATAGCCAAAGACGTAGATTTTTCAATTCTGAGTACAGTGCTTTTTGAATTGGAGTCAGATCACCTCCCAGTTTTAATGTCAACACAAGAATACTTTAGATCACCCCCAGTTATGGAAAAATTAATAAATGGAAAAATCAACTGGGAAAATTTTAAATCTCACCTAAAAGAACATTTAATCATCCCAGTTTTTTATAACACCATAAATGAAATAGATAGTGCTGTAAAATATTTTAAAAATATTGTATATGACGCTATATCTGCCTGAACTACTGTATACTTCTGCGACCTCCGTTATAGACGCCGCAGTTTCATTCCTTCTAATATTTTGGATATAATTAGGGAGAAGAACAGATGGCGCCGTCTCTGGAGCAGGACTCGAGATCCAGACGCTAAAGCACATTATAACCGCCTTGCCAGAAAAGTTAAAAAAGAGCTCAACGACTTTAGAATAAACAAGTACCAGGAGTTTCTGAGTGACCTAACTAGTGGCGATGATCGGGTTTGGAAGGAAACCAGAAGGCTTCTTCGTCCCAACATCTCTACACCACCTCTACGAAAGGATAATATCGCAGTGACTTCGGATCAGGGGAAATGCAATTTATTTGCAGATCACCTTGAAGACATTTTCAATCCAATTGACGAATCATAAAATTTAAACCATGAAACACCGCCGATTAGTATGCATATTAAATTTATATCCCTAAATGAACTAAATGCAGTTATTCAGAAACTTTCTCGTAAAAAAGCTCCTGGTGAAGACCGAATCCCTAATATCGTCCTTAAAAATCTCCCAACAAAAGCTTTGGCCTTCTTAGTAGGATTATTCAATGCCGCTCTGCGTTTTGGTTATTTTCCAAGAAGTTGGAAAAATGGTATCATCCTGATGTTTCAAAAACCAGGGAAGCCAAAGGATGAGCCCTCAAGCTACAGGCCAATTAGTTTATTAAATACTGCTTGCAAGGTATTTAAAACTTTAATCAATAATAGAATACAGTCCCATATTTCTGAACATAACATATTACCAACTCACCAATTTGGCTTCAAAACTAAACACTACAGTTCACCAGCTCCATAGACTAACAGAAGCAATCACACGCTCATTCGAAGAAAATAAGTATTGCTGCGCGATTTCCTTGGACGCTGCTGCTGCATTTGGCTCTGTCAGCCACAGCTTCCTAACCTGAAAGATGTAACAAATAGGCTTGCCACCATATCTACATGCGACATTGACATTTTTCCTTCAAGACAGAACTTTTCAAGTACGTGTCAACGCAACCCTCAGTACAAGAAGAAATTGCAAAGTCGGCGTTCCCCAAGGTTCAGTGCTCAGCCCAACCCTGTTTAATATATACTGCTACGACATACCTACTCCTTCGACTGCGGACATAGCTACTTTTGCTGACGACACCTTACTGTATACTTCCCACTCCGACTTACTAACGACTATTAGAAACCTACAGACTGCAACAGATGTGATATTACAATGGTTCAACTCCTGGAAACTCAAAATTAACCCAGTCAAAACCAAAACTAATATATTTTCTCTCCGCAAATTTCAGACAGACTCAAATATTGATATTAATAATCACATAATTCCTTGGAACACAGAAGACAAGCCATTGAAATATCTAGGACCTCTTCTTGACACCAAACTGACATGGAACACTCACATAAAAACTAACTTACCAAAGACTTGGACAGCTTTACCCTATGATCAACAGACATACTTCACTAAAACCACATACGACAATAATGCTCTACAAGACTTTAATACGACCCCTCATTACGTACGGAGCACCAGTCTGGATAGGAGCCACGAAGACGCAACTTAACAAGATCCAGAAGTTTCAAAATAAAATCTTAAGAATTGCAGTGTCAGCCCCTTGGTTCATCAGGAACACACAACTTCATCGTGAACTGGATGTAGCCTACATCATGGATTTTCTGAAGAACACGACAATAAAATATCTCACTACTCTTCCAGCTGAGATTCAACAACTAGGAATAGGACAAGTCACAGTGAATCGACGTCTTAAAGCACGTTTACCTCAAGACATCCTAAATCCTATAATATAGACAGCCATTTTTATTTTTATTTGTTGATTTTATATTAACTATATGTTATAGTTAATATTTCATACATTGTTCGAAATTTTCATTTATTTTAATTTAATGTTATTATGTTTTGTTAAATTTGTGTAAGGCATACAATCAAGCCGAGCCAATAAATGTGTTTTTCTTATTATTATTATTATTTGTTTTAAGTGGCTCCTGTGAATTTGTTTTGTGAAATATTTGCACAAGGTGCATGACTCGGAGGTACAAGGTGTAACTCGAAGATACGAACTTATAGGAAATTTAATGCAGATTTTGAAAATGTTATCAGAATTAAATATTCCTCTATGGTGTGAACAACTACGACAGATAACGCAAAAATAGTCAAAAACTAGCGTTTAGACCAATAAACACAGAAACGCCTATATCTAGGGAAATAATGCTAGTAAAAAAATTCTCCTTGGTGACATTCAGCTACACTTAAGTCGGCGTACACATCCCTCAAGTATGGCGATTTTCTTCGGGACCACCCTGATATATATATATATATATATATATATATATATATATATATATATATATATGGGACCACCCTATATATATATATATATGTCAGTTTTCCTGTAACAATGCATTTTTGGTGCATCTACTGCTGAGGTCATTAGCACCATCCTTAGGTTGCAGTATCTTATCTCAGTTGCAGTAAATAACCCGTTACACGTCAAATGTGAGTGACGTTATAATCATGAAATGTATTCTTCGTAATTCATCTGAGAAACAAAAAATGCTTGAGCGTTTTTCAGAAATATTATATTTTTAGATTTATTTGATCTGAAAATTGAATTTCAGAAATGAAAAATAGCTTTGAAAAAGCACTATCATCTTCTGCTATCAGTAAAATTACCTTTGGAATTCATGTTCTGTAATTTTAGGGATCATAAAATCAAACGTGCACAAGTTGATTGGTTCGAGCAAACATCGACGTTTACGACTTCCTGCAGAGGATATTGCATTTAATCCCGCTGAATCAAATGCCCGGCGAGTTTATTAGTTGGAATATTAACTCCGTTTTCCCGTAAATATTGCCTGAAACAAATTAACTGTGGAATACTACAAGTAGAAGTTATTTTGGATTCGATCATTATAACTCAGTATAGTTGCAGCTATTATTACACTGTTCAAACTGACATAATCTGAGAAAATGAGTTGTTAATGCCACAAGATTCTATCTGAAATTAAATGATTTTAAATTCTCTTTATAGGATAGTTGTGTGTATGTATATATACCGGAACGTTTTTCTCGCCGGACATCTGTAAATTAAATAAAGGACAATCCTAGGGATGGGCGATAGTCGATAGTTCAGCACTATCGATAGGCCGATTCTATCGGTTAAACTATATCTATACTATCGATAGTCATTCGATTATGGCTTTCCTTACATACCTGTGCTATAGAGAATTTAATGTTATTGAATTGAATTATCTATTACTTACAGGATTAGGTATATTTATAAGATTACACAAAGGTTTAAAACGAAAAACGAATTTATTTAAATTTATAAAAAGCATTCCCAAAGAATATAATATCAAGTGGCACAAAAAAAAAAAAAAAAATATTGCTTCAAACTATTTTAGTTGTGCTCCTTGTGCCGCATATTACTAGAAAGGAAAAACAACTTTTCCGCTTTTCTTTGGCTCAGTCTGTTCCGCTGCTCAGAAATGATTTTTCAGCGGCTGAAAATACACGTTCTGAGGCTTCAGATGAGCCTGGAACACAAAGGTATTTTCTGGCTACATATTGTAGCCGTGTGGTTGTATTCACCAGACATTTCCTTTTCAGCATTTAATTTACCAGACGTGTCAGTATTTATTACCAAAGCCCTCCAGATGATGAGAACTTCAAATCTAAAAAAAAGTAAAAAATCTATCGATAGTTCATGACTATCGATAGCTACTATCGATAATCACGAACTATTGATATATCGATAGTAACTAACTATCGACTATCGCCCATCCCTAGACAATCCTCCAGTAAGGTTTGTAATGTAAAAATACAGGCTCGTTTGTACCTCTGTACTTTGGGCAATGGTAACCTTGTAGTTTTTTGCCCTTAAACACAAAGAAACAACATCTATACCACACAAAATTTACTTATAAACGGGAAAAATGTCATGACTTATTTCACTTACTACGTACTAAGAAAGATAATCATATCGAGTAAGGATATAAGCTTACCTCAATTTACCAAGGAATGTGCGAAAATTCAGAGATAAATAAATATAATAGTAATTCTACCTTTTCCTTAATTTCATTTTTATTATCTAATATTTCTAATAGTAAATACAAATATTTTTTTTAAATTTAAATATTATAATTAATAATTTTTTCGTTTATATATAGTTTATTCAGTCAGGGAATAGTTGGGACTCGGCTAGGAAAAAATCTATTCGAATTTTGTAAAAAAATCTATATTCAAGACACTTCGACAACTCTTTTGGTACCTTTCGTCAGATTAAAAAAAAAAAAATGAAGCCTTTGTTCTTCTTGACCAGGTTCTTAGAAAACTGGAAGAACGATTTTTCGTAGTAAATCATTTTTGCTGCTTTTACATATTATTTTTCACATTACTTTTTTAAAATCAGCATTATATTTGCTTTAAAGCTATAGCACTTTACCAATGTTCACAAGTATCTTTTTCAAACAATAACTTTTCAAAAAATAGTCCGAATCCCACAAAAGTTTTAAAATTTAATTTACTTTCCAACGCTATACTCAGAACTGAGATTATCTGTATCTGATTATGTAATTGGAAATTTAGAGGGAAAAACAATTGATAAATAAAACTAATGTGATGTTTATTTTTGATATCTTTATCTTATCAGAAATAAATAAAAATTATTATTATTATTATTTTTACGGGGCATCGACTTCTGGGCCATTAGCGCCGACATCCATGGTGTGGTGAGGAATTTTCTCAACGATCCTTGAGATGAGAAAATTCCTGCCGCATGTGGGAATCGAACCCACCATCTCCCACTTGGGAATCTAAGGCGTTAGCCACTAGACCACGGGGAGACCCTACAAATTATTCATGATGAAATTGATATTCAATGATTTCAGTAAGTCTTACATTAAAGTTGAAAAAAAAAAGAAAGTAATTTCGTTTAGAACCTTCTGCTCAAATTCAGGAACATAAATATGCTTTAGGTCTACCCGACAAACCTATGTAATGTACTGTATAACATTCAGTCTTCTTTTTCGTCCATGGCCACCCCGCCAGCGCGAACGCCAGCGGACACTTTTTTGTGACACTTTGTTGTAACAATTTTTTGTAACGTTTCTTTTTTATTTTTTTATTTAAATTTTAACGTCCATTTATTATTAACTAAGAATTTTAGGACGGGTTATCTATAGGTTACCACCCTTTTCTAGCCAGGATAGGGGTGATGCCTTTTCTTTTTTCGAAAGAAAAGCCACCACCCCTAGTGGGAATCGAACCCAGGACCTTTGGCACGGAGTGTTAAGAGCTCACGCCTTAACCCTCACGGCTACCGGGTCTCCGTTTCTTTTTTAGTTTATTCATCGCCAAAGCATATTTGTGCTAAAAAAAAAAGAAAAATACATCAAGTGGCAGACTGTATTGCCGCCATGACCTATGCTATAATGTTGTAAACCCTATTTACTATACTAATAAAACATAAACATTATTTGACAAAAAATATTTTAGTTAAATAAGTGCCTGTTATGGTTTATAAATAAACCTTTCCTTTAAAAGAAAAATTAATAATTACAATTCTTCTGACAGAAATACTCCTTCGTCAAAGCTAGTGTTTAATGTTTTTTTTTTTTTTTTTTTTTTTTTTGGTTGTGTAATCATTGAAAAAATCCCAATGAGTTTCGGTCTGTCTTTTTTCCCCCTTTGGATTAATGAAAGACTCCTATAAAGGACGAATGGTGAATTTACTTCTTTCATCGAAGCCGACACTGAATAGCCTTCGACGGGGTTATTAACCGATGTATACAGGGGATGAAACCATTATCTGCAAAAATATTGGATGGATATATTCGGCAATATTACAGGGGAAGAGGGAAGGGTTGTATATATTTATTTCGTTTTAATATTAAAACCGTTACACCGAATACTGTAGAGACCTCAGACAAGAAATACAATAAAACGGACTTGATTTTAGCGTGTTTCTTTCCTTTGTAGGGGGAACCTACAGAGGAAGGGTATATACAGGGTGGCCCAGGTAAGCGGGCCATAAGAGAAATAACTACTAAACGGTTTGAGATATCATAATTTTTCAAAGGAGCAATGTTGTAGTTTTTGTTGAGATCTATAATATGATGCTCTCGGAAATGTGAAAATAACATTTCTAAAGGCTCAAATAGACCTTTGAAGGGAAGGGTTTCCTCTTTACCCATATTTTGCATTATTTTAAATGTACTAACAAAACAACGAGGAACCGTACAAACGGAGTTTTGATCGTCAAGTAATTCTCTGTAAAAATACGTTTTCATTTGCATGTATTCCTTATCTGAAATTCCCAAAAAGGGCACTTTAACTTATTTAAACAATATTTTTGTTAACGGAGGGGTAATTCAGCTTAGGGAGAATGTGCTCAGCATTAAAAATTGTATTTACTGCAAAAAAAAACAAAAAAACAAACAAATTCTATTTTTCTAAATAACAAAATGTGAAAACTTAAACTCCTACTTTTCAAATATCCCTCTCCTCCATTAACGAGACTTGTGCATATCAGAAGTAACTCTAAATCTCTGTTAAACAAGGTCACCTCTAAGATTGCCAGGTGAAATAGGCTGCAGAGCATTGACCTGGTATTTCAAATATTCCCATAAACAAAATCCAAAGGATTTAAATGTGATGATCTAGGTGGCCAGGTCAGGGGTTCACCTCGTCCTATCCACCGCTGATGGAAAACATCCTCAACTGCTCCTCCTGCAAAAATGGGCAGGGCAGCCATCATGCTGGAACCACACGGACTGCGGCTAATCCTCAAGTAGTGTTGGGAGAATGTCTCTTATGAAGTGGGGGTTAGGGTGTCCCTTATTTTTCAAAGTTTTGATTTTTTAATGCATAGGTCTTAGTTTTGTTCATTTACTCCTAAAACACTAAACAATTTTTTTACCTTATTTGGAGTAGGATAACCCTTGCCGAATTGCATAGATAAGTCCATACGGTTGCGGTTGGTAGTAGCTGCGTGCATTCGCCGTATTTATCAGTCGTTCTCTTTTATTCTCGTCAATAACACCTATTGATTTACATTTAGAAGATGACAGTTGAATTAGGAAGCAATAAAAAAACAATTTTTTCTTAGCTGGTGCCGTGAAACATCAAATAACAGCTACATAGTTACCTAACCGTCAGGTTTTGGAATTATTTTTTTAAAACATTCGCGAAGTTAAATTGATTGTTAGAGAAAGCGCAAATCTCTTCGTTCGAGAGTGTAATATATTCTGGGAAAAGCTAGAATCGCTACCAGTGCTACACCAAACTGTGTAAAAAAACTTGTGGATCTTCATCATGCTTGGAGAGAGTTGCAAAAAAATGCCATAAAAAAAACACAAGATTTTTACAAGCGCTGTGAGGAGGACTTTCAAAATAATTTAGGCAATTTATTCGATATAGTAATCGCTAATTATTTGAATAGACGAAAATAGAGGAAGATAATTTTTTTTTAGAAAATCAAGAGAACCTGGGCGTCCAGAATGTTTAGCGTTACGTTTGGTGTAAATAAAAATATATACCCCGAAACGGCGACCGTTCAATGGGAGATGTTGTAAAGAAGAGCGCCTGCTAAATGTTATTTCATTTGGAGAAAAGGAACAACTTTTGGCTGGCCCAAACTGGAGAGCTCTTCCGGTCAAGATCAAGCTAATGCTGTGTGAAACGCACTTTATGAGTGTAACCTCGATGACAAAGTATAAATCACGTGCTGTAATACCATTGCGTCTAATTCAAAGCGATTTAAAGGAGCTAATAATCTTTTACAACAAAAATTAGACAGGAAATCATTCCGGTTTGCTTGCCATTACGTTTTCGAATTTGTATTGGAATCTGTGTTCGACACAAAAATCCACCAAAACACAAGTAATCCTGATATCACGATGTTCAAAACGTTTAGAGACAGCTGGAGAACTATTAATCCTGCTGCTATTCAAACATACAACGATATCGCTACCCAACATTTTAATAATACCAGAAGAATTTTTGACAGTTTATAATCAAGAACTGCAAAAATCGATTGTACGTGACTATTATCGGCAACTGATTGAAATATCTATTATTTTCTTAGGAGGAGATGAGGAAAAACTAAATGAAATCAGACTATCTGGAGCAATGAATCAAGCAAGGTGGATAGCTAGACCTCCACAAAATATTATGAATAGTTCATTTAATGGCATTAATGACCCTAAGGTTGACACGCTTTAAAAAATACAAAAACAAACGATCACTACAAGACATTTGTGTATCCATTGCGCTTGTATATGAGAAACCGTGGCTGGGATGCAGTCTGGCGGTGAAGACATCAAATCAAGATTTGTGCGTTCTAAAATGGCTTAAAAAGTATGTAACTGGCAAAGAGATCTCGAAAGCAGCCCTAAGCAAGTTTGTCAACGTCTATGGCATTTGTCAGAAGAAATTGCCCTTTTATTACTCTTAGATGATGAAGTTGATGAAAACAACAAGAGACACATTGTAATGAACTTACAAAAAGAGACTTTGTATGACTCTGGGAAGAGATACATTCCATCGAATGAAGGAAGATATGTCTCAATATTTGTGTGGTAAGTGGGAATACATGGTTTTATTTCTTAGACGGTTTTCACTGATGTAATAATAATAATATTACCCTATTTATTGTCTCAGGAAAATCATTGAGTGATTTTGAATCTGTTACGAGCACAAAATTATTTTCTCGATTAAAAATTGATGAGAAGTTTCTTCAGAACCCCATTTTTTCGTGGGAGAAGATGTTTCCTATTTAGAGACAAAAAAGAAGGTTCTTTCTTTAAGAGCAGTCAATGATACAGCTGAAAGAGCCGTAAAACGTATGCAGGATTTTTCATAGTGTGATCAGTGAAAAGAAAGAGCAAAAATAATATTTTCTAGGCTGCGTGCAAGAGCACAGAAATCTTTATCCACACTGTAAAAATGGAACTCTCAAAGAAAATTTCTTGCTAATCAGTAATTTTATGTTCTTTTAATAAATAAGTATCTATTTACTAACTTTCTTATTTATTATTATTTTTATAAAATAGAAATATTTCATTTAATTTTGCTATATAACGGAAGGGGTTGAAAAAAGTGATTTTTAAAATTTTCAGAGCTCGGTCGGCACGTGATAATGCTGACGTAGAAACATAAAATTTCGTATACGAGTAAGTCAAAGTAGTTTAAAAAGAATTAGAGGGTATGCGTTTCGATATCTAAAAAAAAATTTGTTCACCCATATAGGGGACACTCTAGTGGGGGTATTGGTTACCAGTAAGGGCTCAGAGTATGAAATATGGACCGATAACATGCTCCCGATGAGTCCACACCTGACGTTGATTTTCTGAGGTTTTCAAGGGCCCAATGAGGTGCACTATAACGAGCTGAGATCTCTCTTATTCCTCAAACTTATCAACCACCTCTTATTAGTTCTATTCTTCCCCCACGGGGCATATCATGTCAACAGGCGACAAGAAACACCAATTTTTTCATTATTTTTGATCTGTAATTTTTTGCAACTCTTATGTCTAAAGCTCTAATTTTTATGTATTTTATTTTTTAGTTTACACTAATGGGAATTGTTTTGTTGAGTGCTGAACACATTCTCCTATGCTGAATTGGCCCCCGTCCCTTAACAAAAATACTATTTAAATAAATTCAAGTTCCTTTTTTGTTGGAATTTCAGATGAGGAATACATGCAAATGAAAACGTATTTTTTCAGAGAACTACTTGATACATCGAAACCCCGTTTGCACGGTTCTTCCTTGTTTTGTTAGTACATTTTAAAAATATAATGCAAAATGTGAATAAAGAGGAAACTCTTCTCATCAAGGCTCTATTTGAGCCCTTAAGTCTAATACTTTTATTAAAAAAATGTATATTTGTTGACTAAAATGCTAGTTTAATAAAGTAGAGAGTGACTGGAATTTTGTTAAATTTCGGAAATGAGATAAACGTTCCCTAAAAACTCAGATGAGGTACCAAATTGTTATTAGTCTCTAAGCTTAAAATAAATTATTTTAGTTACGCAGAATCATTGTAAAGTAACTTTTTAAATTATATTACCTTTAGTATCTTAATACTTTAGAACTGAGTAATATATTAAACTTCATTATATAATGTCATTGTATAATTTATTAATGCCCTCAGAGATTAACTATCTTTAAGTAACCTCCGACTACTAAAGCCCGAACTTAGTGTGACTTTAAACTCTGATAACCCGGTTATAAACAATTTTACAACGTGGAATGATGAGTGTAGTTAAGTGTGCCTTGAGTAAAGCACTAAGTTGTTGCTTTTGCTAGAGGCTTTCAACATAAACCCAAAGGTTTTATCTACATTCCTCTTTACTCTACATTTTAACCTAAAATTGTCGGTTTTATCTAATTTTCTTCATTTTTGTTTTGGATTAGCTTACATTTTATGTTAAAGAAATGTATGAGAGAAATTTAGTAATGATGTGTAGTGGGAAAGAGAACGAAAAAGGGAGAGAAACGAAGAGAAAGAGAGTTAAAAATAATAATCATATTTATTAGTCTTTGAACATCTAAAAAAATAAAACTCGAACGAATACAAAAAAAAAGTCCGACTCGCAGGAACTGCGCCATCTTAGCGTGGTTCCGTAATTATTCCTAGTGACATTTGCAAAGCTTAGAATAGAATTTGATATGATGCCTAATATATACCAGAAGAAATGGTATATATTAGGCATCATAGCATAGGAATCTGACAGTAGCCAACTTACACTTGTAGCCAACCTTCCGAGTCTTTTCGACTTCTACTCAGAAGGCTAAATTCCCAACAACCAAAAATTCGTTGTCATTTGAAATATCTTGTTTTACTAGGAAATTCATTTTACTGTTAAAATCCATTGTAAATAAGTACTTCGCGGCGAATAAAATTCCATAAAATAGGAAATAATGATGACTTCAGTTGTAGCAGTATGAGAAAGGTTATATAGGATAGGAGGATTAAAAACAAACTTACATAATGCCATCATGATTACCACATCCACACCAAACTTATTACCAATACTTTTCACAATTTCCTTGCCTTCTCTTACTAAATTGGAATTATAACCTCTATAAGTTAAAATTCTGTAAATCGGGAAATTTTTGTCGGTCCCTTGAAGATCAAATTATCGAGAGTTGACATAATATATATATATATATATATATATATATATATATATATACATACTAGTTTATGTCCAATTCATACTGGTTGTCCATGTAAATAATTAAACGAGAGAACAGTGTTCAAATATTACTTTATAAACATAAAATGACCCCAGGCATGACATCTAAGTTCATGCAAATAAATCTGGCTTATATTCATACCCACATTGCAATGAATCCTACGCGAAATAATCTGCAATAATTAGGTAAATACTGATAATATTAACCCTTCAAACACGTGCACTCGATATGAATATAGCCGAGATTAACTCAAAGGGAACAGGAATATTGTAATGTTCATACACAAAAGCGACGATTATTTGAAGTGGTGAGTTTGAGTAAAATGATTTTTTGGGTAGAATTTATTCGTAAAGATAAGAGATTGTGTGCTCTCATTGTCAAATGTCATAGCTCAGTTCATGCTCTCTAAAAGAGGTCTCAAAATGCTGTGAATATAAAACTTATTGATAAATTTAGTTTATTAGAAAAAATAAAACAAAAATAAATAAATAAATAAACGCTTTATAAGGATCTCAAAATCGGTAAAATTGATGTGAACGCTTATTCCATTTATCAAAAAATCCATATAATAGTTACATATATACAAAAATGACGAGTCAATAGTATCGATACTGTAAATTTATTTTATGAAAAAGATTACTTTTACAAGGAGCGCCATGCCGGTAAAAATAATGTAAATTGTCCACGACTGATAAACAATCATCAATAAGTTATTTTATTTATCAACCATATCAAAACATAAACCTTTAGACATTAAGAATCCACATTAAAACAGTTAATATCTTAGGACGGCCACTTTTGGCTGTGGAAGGATAAGTTTAGTTCCTCAGTAAATCACTCTTACGGTTACGCGCAGCGTATTGTAGTCTATCATAGGCAACATTTATTTTATTGTTAACTCCACAAAAAGTGGCTTCCTTTTTGTAATTAATTTCAATTATTATTATACATTGAAGATTGTTGGCTTGTTTTTTTGGGCAATATTATTTTGCAACTTTACCCTATGCCCACTACCTGGTGTCCCAAGGAAAGTCTAGCCAACACATAGATACCTTCTTATCAACCCATGAGATGCACTATAGCAAAATTTCGAGGTGCATAAAACACTTCATGAAACATGCGTGACCAGCTGTCCGACTAAAACCTTGATCCTGCGTCATAGCGTTTAGGAAGGAAACGTGCATAAAGTGAAACAATGAACGTCTTCTTTCAATTGTACTACCTACTACTTAAACATTGTAAGGTTTAATAGGCCTTACTAGTAAATTGACTCCAACTTGCTTTCTCCTTCTCAAAAACAACCCTTCTTCTCCTGTTCCCAATTAATCATTGTTTCTTCATATCCTTTTTCGGTTTGGCCGTCCGGCTTGAGAGAGTAATAAATGTTTCAAGAGTTTTTACGCCCAACCCCCTTCTACAGCTGAACAAAAACCTACTATTTTCGGTATATATTGAAAGCTCCCATCCTTGAGGTTGTAAATAATATGAACCTTTGGCTTGTATTTGCCCTCTTATTGGCTTAAGTTCCAATAGGCATAAAATCATTTTAGAACTTTAGAAGAAATTTAGCTATTTTTGACAGCATTGAAAGAATCATTGAAAATTTATTATAACATTCATTGAACCTACCTTTTAGGTACCGAAAATAATGCCTGTTAAAATGTATATATATATATATATATATATATATATATATATATATATATATATATATATATATAAATATAAATAAATTAACAGTGTGTTTAGGTATTCCACATTACTAGTCTTTATCATTATTATTTAAATTTTAACGTCCACTATTATTAACTAAGAATTTTAGGACGGGTTATCTATAGGTTACCACCCTTTCCTAGCCAAAATAGGGCTGATGCCTTTTCTTTTGTCCAAAGAAAAGCCACTACCCCATGTTGGGCATCGAACCCTCGACCCTTGGCACGGAGTGTTCACGTCTTAACATTAACGGCCACCGGGCCTCCTTATTCTTCAAAAACTAAAAGTCCGACTCGCAGGATGGTTTAGACTAGGCGATTTTTTGAGTTCATCAGTGTTAATTATTGTTGGAAATGCAAATGACTTAATATAATCCTAGGTAGCCATTTTGTGAGACCTATGCGGCTTATCCACTTGCAATTGTATGTTGTATTCAAATAAGCAGTTAGTGGCCGAGGAAAATGTGCTGTCGCTCCGTCCTGTATAAGCCACAGAGCTCGTATAAACTGAGCATGAAAGATTGCATAAAACATTATTATTTTTTTTTTTTTATTTAATAACCAAGCTATTTACGTTTACAGGAAGCAGTGTATTATATATGACGTTAAGAGATAAATTATCTTCTTCCTCATGAAATATACACATGTAGAGATCCTCATAAGCTTTCAGTAAAGAGAATTTATAATCATTTTAACAAACTCATTAGTAGCATTAAAAGTAAATTTAACATATAGAAATAAATTTGTAGCAATTAATTTTAATTGGTGGATTAAATAATATCATTCAGCTCATGTATATATATTTTTATACCACTTTGCCCTAGATTATAATAACAAGGCCGACTCATTAGAACAATTTAGAGAGGAAACAGTTAATGTCTTGTTTTGATCTTTCCTGAATAACATGAAGGCGTGTAAAAATGTAATATGGCATCTCAAGGAGAAGATTTTAGGCGCCACAAAAGGACTCTGACAATATCCTAAGAAATTAATCCCTCTTCCTTTTAACTTTTGCTCTAGGAAAATACTATTTAATACTTTGTAAATTGTCTTACCTTCTTTTACTAACATAATGATTATACTTTTTAATTAAATAAAAAAAATGTGGCAAAAAGTGACAAACAAATGTTCAAATGAACATTTTAGGATATCTAGTTAGCTTTCGATTGGTTACCGCCCCACGTTTTGAGATGATAAAATATACGAAAATCCTATAAGATGTACATATCTTATTTTTGACGAATTTGAAACATCTAGAAAATCGTTTAACTCAATCCATGAATTCTAAGTACCTACCCAAGCCGAAAAGCAATTAGGAAAATTAGTTTTATTCACTTTTCTCGAACATCGTTCAAGATATCGCCTTAAAAATGGTTTCATTCGTTTCCCTACGGTAGGGAACCTATATAAAGTATACCAGGGCGCCTATAAACGCAATACCCTAAGAACAATGATTTTTCCGCG
The DNA here is from genome assembly GCA_946811695.1 of Gonocerus acuteangulatus. NCBI lineage: Eukaryota > Metazoa > Arthropoda > Insecta > Hemiptera > Coreidae > Gonocerus > Gonocerus acuteangulatus. The sequence goes on from OX328130.1 coordinate 51,458,820, forward strand.
CAAATTTCGCTGAAAAACATTGTTCCGGCGGGTGGACTTTGACCATTAACAAACCAGGGCTTTTATATTACACAAAGCATTGAACCCACTGATTGCAGGTGCTTTTAAAATATTATTTTTTTAAAATTATTTCAAACGTGTAGACCCATGATATTTTTTGAATAGATGTTGTACCTATAACATTATTTCAAGGCGTTGTAGTAGAAGAAAAATAAAACTAATAAGATGATGATGCACCTAATAAAAATGATTATCAAAATGGGGGCCATAAATTCACTGTAAATATGTGTGTATATATATATATATATTTATATATATATGCTAAAAATAGTGTAAAAATATTGGAATAAAATGCGAGTTGGTAGCAGATAGCTGAATTATTGTTATGGAACACATTTTGTGTTTTTCCTGAATATTATTCTTACTTTGAATGAAAAGAAATATTTTATCTGTACTTAAAAAAAATGTATAAAAATTGTGTCAAGTAGCCAGTTCAAAGGTTGAATGACTGAACAAGTTCAATAAAGCGTAAGAGGCTCTGGGTTGTCTGGGAGAGAGGATGAGCTTTTCTTAAGCAGGGGATCAACTTGTCTTAACCTTTACTTAAGTTTGCACTTTTACCGGCTTTCTTCAACATATGCTGCTTGTTTTTCTCACTTTTTCCGCATGAATATGCTCGAATTATTAATTCCCGTAACTTCCAAGGTAGGTTCCTTGATTTTTTAAGGTATTTTTTGATCATGTTGATGTGATAATGGACGTTTTGCCTGACATTCTGCCTGCAAAAGAGCTCTTAATGTCCACACTGCACCTCGAATCGAACCCACCATCTGCCGCCTGAGGATCTAAGGCGTAAGCCACTAGACCAAGGGGAGACCCCATTTTATTTATCATCATAATTTTTGATCCGATACATCATGATAAAAAACATTTTATATTTCTACTATTGTGCAGAAACACATCTATTTGTTACAGACATTATGGTCTTGAGGTTTTTGAGCGTGTTGATATCTTCTTTACCAACGTTTCTCTACTCTTGCTGCTAGCTTCCTCAGGATAAAGTCTATACATTTATTTGTTTTCTCTCAACAATCGACCGTAAAAGAAACATTAAGACTAATTGAAAAGTTTACTGCAGTAAAGAAGATAGTAGAAAGTACTATCGCTGTTCGGAGATACAGACACTACTTTGTGCTAAACAAAAGAAAAACATATTTTATTGGGTACTGGATGGATGCCGTTCGAATCGTTATTTCCAGCGTTCCTCGACAGAATGTAAAGATTCAAGCGATAATATTTTCTGTATGTAAAACCAATAATATTACTAGCCGTATTCTTTCAATAAAAAGCTTTAATAATAATAAATTGTATTTAATATTAAAACTTTTTCCGAAAATTAACATATTACTCCATTCTGCATATTACATTTTTTGGGGCAAGAAGGATACAGCTCCAAGTATCATCAACATACCACCGTCGTCTGGAAGATATTTTTTTAAATGAAAATACTGTTCGACTATGAAAACATCAAAAGTGAAAGTACAATATTTTTACATCACATAAAATCCGAATTTGTTAAACGAAAAATTGGTTCTACCCTCCTTTTCCAGCCAACCATTCAATTGTTAGAATCGAAGTACCTTTCTCCTGAAAAGATTTTCATGAAATAGAGATACAGAAATATTAAAGAGTAAAACCTCTTAGTTCCTTGTTAAGAACCTTATAACACCCCCTCACATTTTTTTGCTTTTCCATCTGGGCCACAGTCTGTTAAATTATGGCAGCTATAACGATCGGATTTATTATAAAATTTCAAGCATATATATATAAATGAAAATTTACAGCAAAATACATTGTCTAAAAATACTTTGAACATTGAGAATGTTATGGAATTGTGAAAAAATAGTTTACAATAGATATGAGAATTTTGGGCTTTTCATACTTGTTAAAAATCAAGAAAACTGTTGGGAAATCATGATGAATTATGATGTGCAGGTGAAAAAATCAATATCTGCTCTCTGATTTTAAAACACATCTGTCATATAACAAGGTGAAGGAGATCACACTTCGGACGTAAGGCGAGTCGGACGTTTTTATTAAATTGACTCCATCGGGCTAAGAAGCAAAGTCTCCAAGATTCTTTCCTGATTTTAGTTCCGAGATTGCTTGAAAGGTACACGATTGACGAGGGGGCGAAATGTCAGGGCTTGGTAAGCAGTTCGCCATCGATTCGTTCAAACTTGCTTCAAAAGCATTCCTCCCTTCCTAACCACACCTCGGAACGTTACCTCTCATTTATTTCAACAACTTCTTGGATCTTCAACAGTTCGGAATTTGTGACCACGGTCCACCGCTTTCTAATGAATTCAAATGCGAGTGTCTGTGCATGGCGGATAATTATTTTGATTTTTTTTTTAAATTGTTCTTTTTAAAATATGTGGCACGATAGTGTGGGGAGTTAAAATTGCATAAGAAACCTTTGAAAAGAATCTAAACTACATCTTGAAACGCTTCAGGGAAATAAAATAAATTGCATTGATTGAGAGATCTTTGACCGTTGGTGATGCAAGAATAGAATTTTTTAGGGTTCTGTCGTGGTATCTTCATAAAACTAATTTTTTTTATTTATAAGAAAATGAATTTTATTCTTGGTCGACCTTCTGGCTTTGAAATTTAAGCTATAAAACAAGGACAGAGATGATGCTGTAATACATACAAAACAGGGAAACATTATACATGGAAGAGAGTGCATGATACATTTCGTTAGTGTGTGTTATGGCTAGAGCTATTATTACAGGTATTTAATCTGTATTAATCTACCTAATCTACCTAATTAAACCCCTAGCTATAACACACACTTACCCAATGTATCATTCACCCTTTTCCAAGTATAATGTTTCTCTGTTTTTCACAATTCTTTTGTGTGTGTATATATATGTACTGGTATTAACCCTGTCCTCGTTTTACAGCCTTAATGAAGGCTCGAATTTTGAGCTAAAACGTCGGCAAATAATAATACTCCTTTTTTTTAATAAAAAATGTAGTTTTATTAAGATACCACGACCGAACCCTTAAAAAAAATTGTATAGATATTAATTACTTAACTTATTTCACCGAGAAAGATTATAGCGAAAAAAGTCCTTCACGCAGAAGTTGCAAGTATCCTTTCCTAGAAGAAAATTCTTAACATAACCTACATATATATATATATACATAGAAGAAGAAGAAAACTTTATTTAATGAAATAATAAAGTGGGCTGCCCAACTTTATTGGGTTGCTGGAGACACAGCATGCTCATCATTCCTGGAGGCATTCATTTATTTCATGATCTTGTTATTTGTTCTGATTTTTTCCAAAAGTTCGTGGGCATTAGACGCGCCAAAAAATACAAATTGTTCTTCTAATAAAAAACAAAACAAAAAAAAAACAACAAAAACACAAGAGACAGCGTAGTCTAAGGAACGAAGTTTGTTGCATATATATATATATATAAAATATCCAGAAGTGATTAATCGGCAGGAGTGATGTTCGTTAGTGACCATAAATATGTTGGTTCATTATGCCTAGCGAGTCAATAATTATTGACTCAGCTATAACAGGTAGGTGTTCCGGCAAGATTCCAAGTTCTTGTAAGATAGTGCAGGTCATTTTCGGAATTGTACCTCTTGCATCGAACCACAGACCCTTGACAAGGAATTTTCTGGATCCATATTTCTCTAAGAATTTATCTTGGAGATATTCAACGCACTTTGAGTAGATCCCTTTCTTTTCCAATTGACTCCGCTTGCTCGGGATCGTTTGTTTCATATCGAACCGTCGGATCGAGAACGTAGGCCAAATTACTGTTCCGTGGAAAGGCGACTATATCTGCATACCTAGAAGATCCATGATCGTCGATGGCGTACACTTCTTCGTGGCAGTTGTAGCCAATCCCTTCAAGAAGATCAATGAGCCTGTGCTTCACATTGTGGAGTCGCCGAGTAACCAGGAGCATACTGTTTGGACAACTACCCAGCACATGGGCTGGAGTTTCAGGCTCTCTGCCGCATTTGCGACAAAGGGGTCCAATATCAGCTGCTCCCGCTACACCGGGGACGCCACGCAGAGGAGCGTAATTAACATTAAATTTTAGGGCGTTTGTCCATTCAGAGCCTGACAAAAGTCTTTTATCATAGATAAATTGATTGCTCTTTGGGCATTCTTTGAATTGCCTCACACCATTGCCTTGCCATTTGCACTTAACCCACTCCTCGAATGAATTTTCACGCATAGTTCTTCTAATTTTCCTAATATTGTGGTCTTCAGTTTGGTCTATATTCAGCCTTCTTATTCATTCAGTCGACTCTTTTTTTCGAATAGCTCTTCCACATACAGAGGGGTCTTGGAAGAGTAGGTTTTTTAAAAAAATAGTGTTTTGTGCGTGTAGGCTTATGTGAAGGAGTATTCGTTAGTTTTTGTAAACAAAATTACTCTTTGTCCTTTTGTATTCTACTAAGAATTTCTATTCTTGGAAAATGTTTAAAGTAAAAGACTCTTCTATTGAATAAATGTGGTAGCTAAGAAAGAGCCGACCAGAGGGGTTTGAGCATATTGATCGACAAGTCTTCATTGAGCTGAGTAACTTTTAATAGAAGTACATTAAAGAAATGGTCGGCTCGCTTTGATCTACTTTATTCAATCCCTTTACAAGATTACAGGCCCCACTTTGAGTAAAATAAATTGAACATTTGAAAATAATTCTTACGATTTTCAGATCAAAATCATATTCAGTATTTATGTATGAACCTTCTCTTACTATGTCCACCTCAAGGTTGAAATTAATTATACGATTTAAAGAACAAATATACTTAAAAATACGCAATGGTGAGATTTTTTGTCTTATTGTGTCCTTGCGCTAACTCCTTATGATGTTTCCAAAAATCATATTCGAATGTTGCAGTAGATGAGGCAACATCTTCGGAATAACTTGGGTTACTATGTTGTCTGACAACCATAGTTCTAAGTTTTCGAATAGCTCTTCCACATATAGAGGGGTCTTGGAAGAGTAGGTTTTTAAAACTAGGATCTAAAAGCATCGCAACAGCTGCATGGTCATTTAATTAAATCATCTCATACCTTTTTTTTCAGCTACTCAATAAAACATCCATACTAGTCCAAGAGCCAGTAACCGCAAGGTTCATGAAGTGTTTTATGCACCTTGAAATTTTGCTATAATGTACCTCTTGGATAAGAAGGTAAATATGCGTTTCCTGGACATACCTTGGTGCACCAGGTACTGCACATAGGGGAAAGGTGCAAAACAATATTTCCCAAAAATAGAGTTTTATTCAGAAGCCAACTATCTTTAATGTAAAATTAAGACAATTTTACAATGAATAATAAATATGGCAGACACTTTTAAGGGGTATAACACGTAAAATAAATAAAAAATACTTAATTGTTTTTATTCTCATATTAAATGAGAGTTTTATTCGCGCTGCCATTTAAACAAGAACAGCCAAGAACCAATGAGAGCGCAGAGAATAAGCACAACTGCACGGTGCTGTCATTCACTCTTACGGTTACGCGCAGTGCATTGCAATCTATCATAGGCAACATTGATTTTTATGTTTCCTGATACTTAAACCCCACAAAAGTGTCTGCCCTTTTGTAATTATTTTCAAATATGTTTATTTAAGACGCTGTTTAAATCGTAGCGTGAATAAAACACTTGATTGAATATTAAAAATAAAAACTAGGTACTTTTTTTTTTTTTTTTTAATTTACATTTTAACCCCTTAAAAGTGTCTGCCTTATTTATTATTAATTTTAAAATTGCCTTAATTTTTTTCATTACTAATAGTTGGCTTCTAAATAAAACTCTACTTTTGGGCAATATTGTTTTGCACCTTTCCCCTACGCGCTGTACCTGGTGCACCAAGGTTTGTCCAGGTAACACATATTTACCTTCTTATCTACCTGAGAGGTACATTATAGCAAAATTTCAGGGTGCATAAAACACTTCATGAAAAGTGCGTTACCAGCTCTCCGACTATACATTCTTTAATGATAGTAGGGTTTGATGTGATACTAGTCAGTTCTGTAGGTAAGCAATTAAACATTGGAAATCGTTGAATACTTTAGGCCAGATGCTTCTCTAGTTACGTATTCATTTATTTATTTTATCCAATGCCCGTCGGTGGCGGTTGAGCCATTTGACGCCGAGCCTCCCAGTATCGCTTAGTGAGGTCAGGAAGGTGGATGAGTTTGAGACAGACGAGGAGGTGACTTCCCACCATCCTTCCGCTTGAACATAGAGGGCAAATGTCCGAGTCTGCTAAGCCAAGGCTATAGAGATGGGCCTGCAGGTAGTCGTCCAGTTTCCAGGCGGAATCTTGCAACAGCTTCGCAGTTACGTATTCAAAAAACCTTCAATACAGCTGTAAGCTCATTCAATGTTTCCATTTCCACAGCACTGGTCAAATTTCGAGCTACTAAACTCTCGACTATAATTTCTGATATTTCTGGGAGGTCAGTTCGATTCGAACTTTTGTTTCGATACTGAGTAAGTATAGCAAGATTGATTCGATGCTATTAGTACTTGGTATCGAATCGCAAGTATCAAGTACCTACTCGTATTTACTAGTATCGGAACGTCCCTATCTACTATCTCGTGTAAAGCTGTCAAATTTTATTCGTTATAAGCGAACATTTTAATACAGAGGAATACGTCGAGAGCAGTTCAAAGTATTCCATTTTTTGTTAATTTATTCGACTCATCACTCGAAAATACATTTGGAAGTATACATTTCTAGCAATTGAGTAATATATGATTGTTTAAAATTTAACACTTGCAGTTTTTTTTCTAATTTCGTAATATAAACCCCGTTTAACGGCATGCTGTCTAAGATTTATTTCTTCGGGTACAACTGGGCAGTACGTCAAGCTGTTGCACCCGTGCATTTCAAACGTTTTCGCTAGTTTAGCTATCCCCAACCAAAGCAACAATTCCAGTTGAAATAAGATATCTTTTGGTTTTCAAGAAAGGAAAAGAAAACACTGAAGAAAAATAACACTGAATAGACAACTGGAGCCAAGCTGATATGAAGTTTTATCTTCATACTTTTATCTTAGTTGAGAATTATACAATTCTCCAGAAAAGAGTTGGTTTATAATGAAAAGTTGTGGCAGACCTTAACTTGGGTTGGGAAGTAATGTTAACTTTAAATATGTGACATAGTTAATTAATATTTTCATTACAGAATTCTAGCACGCAATTTTGTTTATTATTAAATAGAAAGAAGTTAATTTTAAATTAAATCCCATTTTTTGATTTGTATATGCATTATTTTTTTTTATTGAATACATTAAAATTTCTGGAATTTCCCTTGCACTCAGTTGAAGACTAACCCTCAAATCATCAGGTCACAATAGATCTTCTAGGACGAGTTACTTTCCCCCTTAATAAGGGGACCTGATTATATCTATCTAACCCTCAAATCATCAGGTCACAATAGATCTTCTAGGACGAGTTGCTTTCCCCCTTAATAAGGGGACCTGATTATATCTATCTAACCCTCAAATCATCAGGTCACAATAGATCTTCTAGGACGCGTTGCTTTCCCCCTTAATAAGGGGACCTGATTATATCTATCTAACCCTCAAATCATCAGGTCACAATAGATCTTCAAGGTCGAGTTGCTTTCCCCCTTAATAAGGGGACCTGATTATATCTATCTAACCCTCAAATCATCAGGTCACAATAGATCTTCTAGGTCGAGTTGCTTTCCCCCTTAATAAGGAGCCCTGATTATATCTATCTAAACCTCAAATCATGTGTAATTGGGAAAGCAGCGTGGTAACCCTCTTCACTATGCGATCCTCCCTCTATCTAGGCCTCTACCTCTATCTCTACCTCTACCTCTTCACTATGCGACTACCCTTACAGTAACGTAAATATTTTTTTTATTTGCCTCATAAGAAATCTGTGTACTATATGCTATCAGAAGGTAAATGAGGAATATATTTGGCCACCGTTGGAATAATTATTTTCTTAAAGACACTGTTGTAAGATTATATCCCCAAAAAATGTAAAATAGAGGCCAAGTTCCTCCCCCACCCAAAGAAACACTCCCCTCGCGAGAAATATACCCTCCTAAACCCCCCAAAAACGTCTTACCATCCTACTCTCCAAAAAAGTAGTATGAGTTGGTGTACTAAGTGTACCATATTTTCAACCAAAAATATTTGCCAATACAAGAGAAGATACAAGAAAGAAATGTCCAAGTTCATTACTTAGAAGACCTATTAGTTACTTACTAAGAACAGTAAAGACACTTCAACTGACCTTTTTTTTTTTTTGGTTGAGTTTAAGGCGTGTCAACCGCTTAAACTCAGGCTCGTTGTTGGGGTCATCAACGCTCATTAACTGACCTTTAAAAACAACAATAAAAATACTTATATCTAGTTACTAAAATATCACTTTCCTCGACCAGGTATATTCTTAAACTTGGCAATGTTTTATTTGAGCCGAAATTATCTTTAGAAAGTAAAGTAAACATTGCCAAGTTTAAGAAGAAGTTTTAAGAAGAACCTACCTGTGTGCCAAGTTTGGTCAAAATAGGCCAAAAGGTGTGTATTTGTATAAGGAACAAACAAACAGACAGACAGCTGATAGACAATTTAACCTAGCCTATGATTCTCCCCGTATCAATACCCACCTGTGTCCCAAGTTTGGTCAAAATCGGTCAAACGGTTCGGATTTGTATAAGGAACAAACATACAGACAGACAGCTGATAGACAATTTAACCTAGCCTATGATTCTCCCCGCATCAATACCCACCTATGTCCCAAGTTTGGTCAAAATCGGTCAAACGGTTCGGATTTGTATAAGGAACAAACATACAGACAGACAGCTGATAGACAATTTAACCTAGCCTATGATTCTCCCCGTATTAATACCCACCTGTGTCCCAAGTTTGGTCAAAATCGGTCAAACAGTTCGGATTTGTATAAGGAACAAACATACAGACAGACAGCTGGTATAAGATTTGACCGACCCTTTATGCGTCTAAATGTTTCTTAAAACATCAAATATAGATTCTTCATACCAAGACAATTCATTTGATACCCCATATCATGGGTTTCGGACAGAATGATGGGTTTCCGAAGGATGTACAAAACTGGCATCCCCCCACGCCCCGGAAGCGGAGTCAAACACAACTTTTCTGGATTTTTCGATTTTTTTTCCTTTAATATCACCCTCATATCTATCATCCTGCAAAATTTCAATTCTCTAGCATCATGGGAAATGCCTAATAATTTTGATGAGTCAGTGAGTCCTATAAATCCCGATTTTCGATCGCTTATATCTCAGAAACTATTTGATGTAGAATTATGAAAATTTCCAGCTTTACTCACATCGAGTAGTATAATACCTGTGTAAAATTGCATAACTTTATCTTTACCTGATTGAAAGTTATGTGATGGTAAAAATCGGCTCTAAGACCTCCGTAATATACACACAGTATGCTTGGGCCGGAACTTGGCCTGGCGCACTACCGTGCGTCTAGATTGTTGATTTTAAATGTGATATTACAATTCAGTATTCTATAAATAATGTTGTATAATATAGAGTAAATAGCGACTATTGTAAACAGTAAGTAGTAATTGTTTAGTCTAACTAAAAACAATAAGGCGGAATTAGTAGTACATTAGCGAATATAAATTCGAAGCATTAGTAACTATAAATTAAAAATATGTAATTACAATATAAGATTATTATATAATCACTGAATTATCACTGAATTATGGAGTTTAGGTCTGTAATAAAAATTTAAATATAAACTACACAATTACAAAAAATTCGCATTCGCTCTTATTCTATAATCTAACTACTAAAATACACCCAAAGATTGGATTAATCCTTTCGTGAATCGCCCTGAAAAATTTTATCTTATTTTATCCTAGGGAATTATATATCTTCTATATATTTGTCAAATACCACTTACTCACTCACTGACCTATCATGGCCAGCCCAAATCACATGACAGAAAAATTTAAAATTTTGCATGGACACTTTAGCATGTAAACACCTGCTAAGAAAGGATTTTTTGATATTCAAATGTTTAGTATTTTTAGAGGGGTTTGAATTTTTAGTTGGTTAGAGAGCAGACACGCCTATACAGTAAGCGTTGCTAGGAAGATAACAGGTCAGCTGTTACCGTACTGTATTTATTTCTATTTGAGCTTCATTTAAACTATGATGGCAGATCTAGAATTGCTAGAAATTAACCGTGTTTTTGTCCCTCATAGAGTTTACGCTATACCTGGTGATGATCCATCCGAGCTAATAATATTCCGAACCCTTGCACGGTCTCCTCACTCATCAGCATCCCCAGTCAGAACACTTCTTGGTAATGCTCGCAAATATAATGGGTGTTTCCAAATGACATCTTGGAAACATACATTTTTAATGTACATTTATTATTGACAACGAATTTTTCACCTGCACTAGTTAAACTGCTGTTATTGCTAACCTATAGATGACGGGTTATCTCTGCGCTATCTGTTTCCTGACACTGGTCCGGAGCGCCCTAATGTCAAGAAACGTGATACTTTGATTACATATAAATTGATGAATAACTTATAGTATGACGGGAACCGTGCTATAACAAGCAGTTCAAAATTATATAGTAGCGTTAATTTTGATGATACATTATATAACGCAATGAAATAACCACTTATCTGCCGTGACGAAGCACGGGTATTGAGCTAGTTATATTATACGTATAATCGATAACCGTTGTTTATTTGGTAACTATGTTTCTAATAATTACACTTGTACCTTTCTGTTTTTTTCCTACACACACCTTAAGCCTAGATTTGAAACGGCTGTCCAGGAGGGAGATGACAGACCCCTGACTAAACAAAGCAAGCCTTTAATATCCGGATTAGTTTGCTAACTAGCTACTTGGAGTGTTGACAGCTAACAGAAGCTCTTCTGTATTCTCGTTCCAAGGGCTCTTTAAAGATTATGAGAAAATTGCTTCATGTTTAGCACATTTCGAAGAAAAGTTCATCAGTTCAGATTGAACTGATGAAAGAATTTTTGAAAAACTTCTTCAAATCTCTATTTATCCTAGTGCCCTAGATGGTCGAAATGTTTGTTATATTGAAACGAAACGCGTTATAAGGCATGTGTTGTAAAATTAAACTAAAGCGGTCAAAAAGGCATAAGGGTTTACTCTTTTTTCTTTTTTTTTCTCTTAATTTCTTTATTGGTATTAGCAGTTAGCAGTTTTATCTGTTATTTCTAACTGCTAATCATTATTAGCATTAGCAGTTTGAACAGTTAACAGGAAATAGCATTATTGGACATAACTGCTGTGGATAGGCCTGCACTATCGAGCATATTTTTCCTTTGGCCATTGACCCTCGTGAGATACTTGATGGATTCTTGGCATAATGGAGAAGTGGGTAATGCAGTAAATCGTGTTCTTCGACGAGGACTCGTTTCAGCTTTAATATCCGCAGTTCCGCTCATGACTGTACGTGCCTGCTGTCGGTGTCACGTAGATCAGAAGGCATAGAAGTAGGCCACGTCTCGCTCATCCAGGCACTTCGGAATCGGTCTATTTACTGATTGTCCACTTATTTTGATCAGTTTCATTATTTTTCGTAGTTTTAAATATAAAGAAACCTTCTTCTTGATATTTAACAGAATCACGCAGGGGCATGCTACTTTAAATTTGTGATGAACAGCTGACTCTATTATAAATTTATTATTTAATTTTTGTTCTAGTGTAAAACAACTTCTAGTGGACCGATTTTGAGTTGTTTTTTTTTTTTTTCAAAATACATGTTCCTCACTATAGCCTGTTCAGAAAGGGGGAATAGTTCAATTCCACAAAAGCGATATTCTGAGGGAGATCTGTCGGACCGTTCGGGAATTTCAAATTCCTATTTCAGGGAACAACACGATACTTGTAACACAATGAAAACTGTCTCGTTTAAGACTGAGGAAGGCTTTGGCAGTCAGGGGGGATAGTGTTTGATATTTACCTGTATTTAGCCAAGTTGCCAACGGCCATAGCCACGTTGGATGTATCAGATTCCAAAGATCACGGAAGTTAAGCAACGTCGCGACGCGTCGGGCGTGGCCAGTACCTAAATGGGAACCGACCACGTGCTGTTGCCATTATGAAAAAGGGTGGCAACCTGTAGATAGCCCAGCAAATCTTAAGAAATGATGAACACCGTTCAGGATGTCCAGTTTATTCTAAAAACGACGTTATTAAAAATCTCGACACTATTAACAGTAACAACAAGATTTTTAAAAGTATTGCTTCATCTCATTGATTAAAAGCCGCTGGCGAATGGAGAATGTCAACAAAGTATTGTTTTATCATGATAATACTAGACCACGTTACAAATATTACGGAATTTATTTTGATAGCTTTTGCCGCATCCCGTTTACCCCCCGGACATTACCGTAAAATGTGGTCACATTTTTCACAGTACAGTGTGATGTAATTGGTACAAACCTATACTGCTGAGATGTTTTCATGTAACTGATACCAAAGGGTCAACCTTTACCCAAAGAGAGCAAACAGACAAATATATGCCTATCTATTTGTATGATCGCTCTTAGACAAATATATAAGCATTTATTAGCAGTATAGGTTTGCAGCGCTTTAAGCAACGTCGCTCCTTTAAGCATCGTCTGCCCGGTTTGGGGTGCATGGCAAGCAGACTGGGATGGAGTGAGGGAGAATAAACTTCGCGAAATTAAAAGAAGTGTTAAGCCTTGGAAAATATCAATCCAAGAGCCTAGAAGAAAAAAAGTGTTGTTGACCCGGTTTAGTATAGGTCACACAAACCTAGCAAGACTTTTTGGAAGCGGCAGAATTAATCAGCAAAATTTAATCAGTCCAAAAATAAGTAAAATGAATATCATCACCGAAGTTGAATATGCTGCTGATTGAAGAGAAAGGCTCCTGACAAGATTCATTTAAAAATAATTATTGGCATTATCAGACTCATTGGCATTGTCATACTGCTTATTAATGGGAATGTATGTGTTCGCGAATAATCTTCGATGATTACAACCATCACAGATAATTCGCTTCTCAAAGAAATGACCTAAAATGTTGACACGTCATAAAACAAAACAAAAAAAAAATAAAATAAATAGCTTTGCAACAATTTCACCACACTGTAATGTTGTGATCCCATTTTACGGTACTTTAAGAGATTTTTACTCGTGTTTTAAAGAATATATTACTTTTTTTTTCTTTATTGGTTACTACATTCTGTACATGGATACATCTCGTAATATATTACACTATGAAGGTTCTGCGCTCAATGCCCTCCAGCTTCATCCTCGTTTATCGTCAGAAAGACGCTTAGATGAAGATGAAAGGGCCTACCCAAGCTCCGTTCACCTCCGACCTGGCTGGAGTCGAAGCGAGATCGGTGAGCCAAAGACATTGACTCACACGAAGGAAGAGAAAGCCATTGCAAACACTTCACTTGGTCACTGCAGCAGATCTCTGGGCCGCTGTCTTCTGAGGTGCCTTGTTAGAAAGAGTGGATGAATGATGAGGAGTGAAGTTCTAAACGGGATATACTAAAGACCTTTTTTCTTCAAAACCAGTGTCTTTCAACAGGAATTTAATTTAAAAGCTTCATCTAAGATAGCGAGAGTAACATTGATTAATTTGGTAAATTATGTTGTATTTTAATTTTATAGAACGTCCTCCAAAAAACGCTGTGAATTTCTGATCGACCCTACAACATCCAAGAATTAAACTTTTGAAACGTTCAGACTAATACCTTTTAGAAAATGCCGGCTAATATAATTGTTTGTTAAAAGACTCCGGAATTTCCTTCTCCTCTTGATCCTTTAATTACATTATCAAACGAACATCAAGCTTCCTTATTTCGGGATATTTCTTTTGGCGGAGGAAGTTCAGCAAAGGTTTCAAGACCCTTTCAGCAAAGCTTCAAAACCCCTTTAGCCTTACCATTAATGAAGTGTAAAGTGTTCGGCAGTAGAAAGACGGGTCTTTGTGGGATTTCTTGTAAATATATATCCCCAAAAAAACATAAATGTGAAATAGAGGCCAAGTTCCTGCCACCACAAAGAAACACTCCCTTCCTCAAAAATATCCCCTCCTAAAACCCCCCAAAAACGCCTTACCATTCTACACTCCAAAAAAGTAGTATGGGTTGGTGTATTAATTCAACCAAAAATATTTGCCAATACAAGAGATGATACAAGAAAGAAATGGCCAAGTTCATTACTTGGAAGACCTCATAGTTACTTACTAAGAACAGTAAAGACACTTCAACTGACCTTTAAAAACAACAATAAAAATACTTATATCCAGTTACTAAAATATCACTTTCCTCAACCAGGTATATTCTTAAACTTGGCAATGTTTAGTTTTTATCTAAAGATAATTTCGGCACAAAAAAAACATTGCCAAGTTTAAGAATATACCTGGTTGAGGAAAGTGATATTTTAGTAACTGGATATAAGTATTTTTATTGTTGTTTTTAAAGGTCAGTTGAAGTGTCTTTACTGTTCTTAGTAAGTAACTATGAGGTCTTCCAAGTAATGAACTTGGCCATTTCTTTCTTGTATCATCTCTTGTATTGGCAAATATTTTTGGTTGAATTAATACACCAACCCATACTACTTTTTTGGAGTGTAGAATGGTAAGGCGTTTTTGGGGGGTTTTAGGAGGGGATATTTTTGAGGAAGGGAGTGTTTCTTTGTGGTGGCAGGAACTTGGCCTCTATTTCACATTTATGTTTTTTTGGGGATCTCATTGCTTTTTTCTAAGTATTAAATAGAATTTAGTTGCCGCATACCTACTGGCTTTTGTACTTCATATAAAACCAGGGTCTTTGGATTCTGCATAAGGTTCTCCATACTGCTTGATATTTGATACCAATAATCAACCTACATACATCTAATCACTAGACTAGAAAAGTTAGAAGCTCTTCCAAATGACATTACTTTAGAGGACAAATTGATTGCTCTCTTAACTAAACTGTTACACTGTAAAACACAGGAACCTTATCCCGAGGATAAAGATCCCAATAGGGAAAGTGCAGAAGGCCTTCAAGAAAAATATAAGAACAAAAATGACTCGACTTTGAAAAACTTAGTATCTGTTTTGAAGTATATTATGCAGTGAACCCCTACGACTTTATTTACTACATTTAAGAAAGAAGTCAGAACTGTTTTTAAGATGCGTCGAAATGTTTTTTAGAACATCAAATATAGGTTCTCCTTACCAAGACGATTCATTTGATACCCCACATGATGGGTTTCAGAAGGAATGATGGCATTTCGATGGAACAAGAAGTAGAAAACGTCATAGGTAATATGACACTCCCGTATCAAGACCTACCTGCGTGCCAAGTTTGGTCAAAATAGGCCAAACGGTGTGAATTGGTATAAGGAACAAACATACAGACAGACAGCTGAAAGACCTTTTTACCTAGCCTAGTGCATTCCCCGGACCAAGGCCTACCTGTGTGCCAAGTTTGGTCAAAATCGGTCAAATGGTGTGAATTTGTGTACGGAACAAACATGCAGACAGACAGCTGATAGACGATTTTGACTAGCCTATGGCACTACCCGGATAAAGACCGACATGTGTGTCAAATTTTGTCAAAACCGGTCAAACGGTGTGTATTTGTATAAGGAACAAACAGACAAACAGACAGCTGACAGACAATTTTTCCTAGCCTATGATTCTCCCCGTATCAAGACCCATCTGTGTCCCAAGTTTGGTCAAAATCGGTCAAACGGTACGGATTTGTAAGAGGAACAAACATACAGACAGACAGCTGGTATAAGATTTTTACCGAGCCTGTAAGGTCTCTATTTGTTTCTTAAAACATCAAATATAGGTTCTTCATACCGAGACAATTCATTTGATACTCCACATCATGGGTTTCGGACGGAATGACGGGTTTCCGATGGAAGTACAAAACTGGCACGCCCCCGCCCCGGAAGCGGAGTCAAACACAACTTTTCGCGATTTTTCGATTTTTTCCTTTAATAACACCTTCATATCTATCTTCATGCAAAATTTCAAGTCTCTAGCATCATGGGAAGTGCTTAATAATTTTGATGAGTCAGTGAGTGAGTGAGTGAGTGAGTGAGTGAGTGAGTGAGTGAGTGAGTCCTATAAATCCCGATTTTCGATCGCTTATATCTCAGAAACTATTCGATGTAGAATTATGAAAATTTCCAGTTTTACTCACATCCAGTAGTTTAATACCTGTGTAAAATTTCATAAATTTATCTTCACCTGGTTGAAAGTTATGAGAGGGTAAAAATCGGCTCTAAGACCGCCTGTAATATACACACAGTATGCTTAGGCCGGAACTTGGCCTGGCGCACTACCGTGCGCCTAGATTTGTAGAAATATGATTTTTAAGTCGTTTAGTCTAGAAACGGTTAATTGGATTCGACATTGGTGTGATATTTGCTTTTTTACGTAAATAGTTAACAAATTATTCCTTTCAGCTAAAATTTAGTTGTTGTTAAAAGTAGAATATATATTTGTTTAACTTTTTTATGTTTCATTTGTTGTATGTCACATATATCAGTAGGCCGCTTCTAAAGTCTTAATAAGGGGGGCAGGCGGACCACGTGCAGCGTTCTGATGGCCTCTGAAGAGTTGGCAAGGCTCCCACGAAACATTGAGACAAAAAAAGAGCTGAATTAGAACAAAAATAAAAAAAAAAGTGAACGTACAGTGTTGGATTACGTTTTCCAGTCTATACAAACTTTTGTGGGTACGGTTATCAAAATCTACATATAATAGCAAAAGATGGCCGATTTTCTAACTGACTGCTCAAAAGAAAGGACGTCAACGGACTTTATGAAAAAACATGTGAGTTTCAGTTTTGAATTTACATTTATGTTATACAGTCCGCTTTTGAGGGACCGAGAACAGTTTGTTTCATAGTCCGCTAGTTCACTTCCCTTTATGCTACAGTGCGATGGTACCCATATGAAATAGTCCTTTAATAAATTATAAGTAAAAATTATACATTTAGGATTGGTTGACTGGTTGAGATCCATCATAATGACTATAGATGAAAAAATTGTACGTAAGAAGGTCACTGAGGATGAATTGGTGACGTAGAAAACGTTCTGTTAAAAAAAAAAAAAGATATAAAGTGGAATGTTTTTGAGAAGTTTTTCCTCCTAAGTTAAAATAAAAAAATCATTAAAATATGTTTTTTTTTTACTGCAAATGAACAATGCATTACACTTTGTTACATAACCAAAAATAAATAAATAAATATAACCAATGTAAAAAATAACCGGAATAATTTGTGAACTGAAGTACAATGGCTCTGGCTCTGAATTGTGAATATTCCCGTTGTACTAATGAGAATTTCCATTTTCACTATACATCAACGAAATGAGGCTAGAGGTGGACTTGTAATTTGAAAAGAACCTTTGATAATATTTCTCGTATCTTTTGAAAGGATCGGAAAAGACGAGATTTACTGAAATTGGAGGATTGGGAGTGAAAAAAAAGAAAAAAAAGAAAAAAAAAAAAAAAAAAAAAGAAAAAAAAAAAGAGAGAGAGAGAAATATAAAACAATTCCAAACAAGTGTAGATTTTCAATTCTTATTTTTTCCCCTCAGTAATTAGGATTTTTTATCAAGGCTAACAGAGGTATGGAACCCGTAAAATATATAAGGAAATATTTAAGCCGGCAAATTATTACTTCTGGTCAGAAGAATGTTGTTCACAATCCTTTGGTCCGGAAAGAAAATATTTTCTCGACAGCAATCTGCTTCAAACTAGGATGAAACAATTTTTTAAAGGATAAAAAAAGTGAAGGATTTAAATTGTTTTAAAATATATTTCCTCGCCTTCGTAAAGCTAAAATCTCAAAGAAGAAATAGTGAAGTTCTAAAAAAAAAGTAATAATAAATAAATAAATATAAAATAAACCTGCGTGCCGACTATAAAAAGTTCACGTTTCAGACTCCAAACATCACGAAAATAACTGTGGCTATTTTTTTGCTTGTATATATAACACACAAACACATTTGCTGTTTTGGTCTGGTCGCTTCTAGATGGCTCAAAAATGGACTGATTTTGATGAAATATGGTAAAAAAAGATCATTTACCTGATATAAAAAATAAAGTCGGTTAACTAGAAGAATCCTCCTGCCGGAACAAGGTTTTTAGAAGGAAATTCGTGCGAAAAAAAAATCATAGCGCTTAAGTTTTTCCCTTTTTTGGATATATATGGCGTAGGTCAAAAAGAGTACTTCATTTTTCTTTTTAGCACTTTCTTGTATCTTTGCCCTACATGTTTCGTGGCCTTATTGCCATCTCCTCGGGAGTCATTACCTCCTGGTGAGCTCACCACCCATATTAAGACAGAGGCTAGTCTTCTGTATGTTACACGGATTTTATCGACTCTCCAAGTTTGTTTTGAATAAGGTAAATGTTCTTTGAAATATAGCCGGATTGTTGAATCTTTAACAAAATTTTAAGGGTCCTATTTAAGAGGGGTATTTTATTAACAAACTAGTACATTTTTGGGATTTTCGTATATTTTCTTGAATATCTGGCAAATGGTTACGAATTCGTGGTATATGGACAGTGTCCATTCCGAAGCTTTTTAAATTTCTATGAAAACTTTTCTAAAATAGTTATGGAAATACGCTAAGATGACGCAGCTCCTGCGAATTTGACTTTTTAATACACCAGAGTCATTTCAAACGTAACAGTTCAAACAAGATTCCCAGTTTTTCTTAAGTTGCAATGTATTTTTTACTGTTTATATTGTACAAGATAAATTCAATATACTAGACTAAAGCATTTTGAGGAAAAGAAAAGCCACTTCGGGTGGATAAAATAAAAAGAAAAAATGAAAAGAAAAAAACAGCGGGAGTAACTAGTGGGTGGCCCGGGTGGAATATCGATGGGCCTGGCCAGAATTCTTAATAAAGTGGAACCACTCCTTAAAGGATTGAGTTATAGCCTGCTGGTAATTCCTGGTCTCACCGCCTCGAGGCGAGGGAGGAATTTGAAAAAGGGGGGCTCCGGTCCCCCTGTCGTCCTGGAAATTTAAACTCCTCAGCTGGAGCTTGTAGCCTGTAATTGAAGAATTCTGGAAGGGACTACTAACCCAGGATTACGTGGACAATGTAAATGTTATGAAATTTTACTTTTATTAGGAAAAAAATTACCAATTAAGAAATAAATTTACTTCTTTAATTAAGATATAACGTTTGGAGAAGAGCAACGCTCCCCAACCTGCGCACAGTGTGTCAAAAAAGGCCAACCAGGGCCGTTTCGTGTGTGAAAAAATGCTACAGCCTCTAAATGTTCAATGCATTTGTTTTTTAAATGAAGTCTAATAAAATACAACTTTTTAAGTCAGATTTTTTTTTTTTTTTGCGCGGTTCCTCCCTCTCTCCATAGGGAGGAACGCCGCTTATAAGGTTGACCTCAAGTGCATAAAACTTCAAATGTGTGTGTAGCTCACTTTTTAATTGGTAGTTTTTTGTTTTAAATTGGATTTATTAGTACAATTAGTACAATAGTAGAAGAATACAAGAAAATGTGAAACTTTTTGATATTTTACAATGCATTGATCAGTGAGATAAGAATCTCTTGAAGTGGATGAAGGGGCAGGCTAACCCTGCCAGGTAAGGCCATAAAAGCTTTTCAAGAAAGGTCTAACCAAAATAATAACTGTTTCTATTTTAATCTTTCCAAATGAGTCTAGGGATATGAACAGAACCGCGCTAAGATGACAGTTCCTACGACTCGGACTTTTGTTTCCCTTGGTTACTAAATTACGTGTAAAGAAGTTAAATTCATGGAGTTTTACAATTAAACATAAAATAACATTTCATTCAACGCGCCGATTCCTAAGGGTGGCCTGGTTCTTATTTAAAGAATAATCTATATAAAAATTAATAATAGTGATAATATTTCAGCATCTTATTTAATAACAGTGATAATATTTCAGCATCTTATTTAATAACAGTGATAATATTTCAGCATCTTATTTAATACATTAGAATTATTATCAATACTAAATGTTATTTAATTAATCTCATTGTTGAATTAAGATAAATTTACGTTTTATGAAGATGTGTCAGTCTGATTTTTCCAAAGTCTAATCAGGATTTTAATGTTTAATTTTAACGATATCGGTGCTGATATTAAGTTAGTTGAAAAATGAAATATTATTTTATGCTCAATTGTAAAACTTTCTGAATTTAACTTCCTTACAACGTAATTTAATAAAAAAATGGGAAACAAGAAAAAAAATCTGACTTGCTGAAGTTGTTCTAAATTGTATTAGCTTCCATTTAAAAACAATGCATTAAAATCGGTTAAGATTTAGAGGCTGTAGCCTTTTTTGAAACACGATACGTCGTTTGGCCCCACTGTGCGGAACTCTAATCCCACACTGACAACTCGGCAGCCAGCATTCGCGCACACAGTTTTGCAGCGCAGGTCTGGCGTACGTGGAAAACTGTGTATGTGAACGGGGCCATTGTAGTCTCCAGGGTCCTATGTTTTGAGGTGGATCTTGAGAGGGAATAAGCTAATTTTTGTTCGTAACAAGTCGAATAACAATAATTAAGAGGTATGCTTAAATAAATTAATTTCTGGAACTACAGTATAGAAACAAAGTAGGTTGTTTTGTTCTTCTCCCGCTCATAACTCCGAAAGTATTCATGCTAGAGATTTTCCTAGGGTGTCAATAGATTCGTTAATTTAGAAGTCTTAAAATTTATTTGCAGCTTTGCAAAACAGCAATAAGCACGAGAAAATAATAAAAAAAAAAGACATTTTTAATTCAATTTTTCAGCATTTAGCACCTTCATATTTCAGGAGAAAATTGATGATTATGAAGTTAAACAAGCTATCTACTAAATTTCGTTTAAATCGGTTTGATAGATTTTCCTTAATAATTTTCCAATTGAGATATGAGCGAAAATATTAACATTATTAAAATTGTGGCAAAATCGAGACGAAATGTTTTAAATAATAAATATGGAGTATTTTTTCAGCATTCCAAAAATCCATCGGAGTAAATAAAATCATTCGTTTTCATTTCGCTGGCCTGAGTTATCTACGAGATCATACGGCGGAAATAAATATGTGATTAAAAAAACAAAAAAACAAATATCTCCTGACATTGGAGATAATAAATACAGAAGAGGTGTTTACGGATTGTGATTGGTCGAGAAGAGTGTTATCGAGCGATTCTATTGGCAGAACTCCAGGTTGTCAGGGATCCTTACGACCAATGAAAATAAACCTACTAGACCGGTTTAAAATAATATTGTCTCATTTTAGCGCGGTTCCCCCTCCCTTTATAGGGAGGAAACCCGCTTATGAGGTTACCTCATGACGCCATCCGGAAGTTCCGACTAGAAAATTTTAAGTTTCAAAAAACCCATAGATCTCGAAAATAACGCTGGTTCAAATTTGTATATATATATATATATATATTCATATTTATCTGCTCTCTCACAGACTCGAAACTGGTCCGATTTTGATGAAATTTGGCACAAAAATCGTCGTTCGTCTGATTTGAACGGACAAGCTCGTTAAACAGGAGGAATGAAACCTTTATTAAGTCGATACCTGTACCCGTTTTTGACAAACGTAAAAAAACAAAATGTTTTTGTAACTCATTTTCCGTTTGGGTACTATTGAATTGACATATTTTCGACATGTTTGTAATTCATCTAAACTGCGACCTTAAATTGTTGTTACGTTTATAGTTAAGGAAGTATTCGAAAAAAATATTTTAATTATAGAAAGGAAAAGTTTTGGGATCTTCGTTTATTTTTGTAAACATCTCGAAAACGGTTGGGAAATCGTGGTAAGTGAGAGGTGACTATTTTAAAGCTTACTAAATTCATTACAAAAAAGGTTCTGAAGCTATTTTCCTTGGGGCGATATCAATCGGATATATGAGTGCTTAAAACATCGGAAGTTTTAGTTTTGTTTCTTTGAACGGGTTTTTGTCTTTGTTAAACTCACTATTTAATTGGTTTTTTTTTTTTTTTTTTTTTTTTTTTTTTTTTTTTTTTTTTTTTTTTAATTCCATTTAGCAGTCAAATTATTATTTTAGGAAAATAAAGCAAGAAAACGAGGAACTTATAGGTACTAGTGTTTTCCTTGAGCGAGAAGGTAGGAGAGTCATTTTCGCTAAGGATACTATCAGTTTCCTGTTGTGGCGCCTTAAACTTCCTTCTCATTAAGATTTTGTTTTATATTTTTAACTAAAGATCAAACCCTACCCATAAATAATTCTATTACCGCACTAAGATGACGCAGTACCTGCGAGTCGGAGTTTTTTTTTAATGTTTTCTTCTCACATTTGCGCTTTGATTGATTAAATGCAAATAATTCAGAGAATCCATTGAGTTCCCTAATTACTCATTACAACTTTAATAACTAACATATTACTTTTAACAGAACTTTTACACTTACTCTGAATTCATTTAAAAAATAAGTGAAGATGAATATTTTCGGAGGTCCAATTAATCAGAAGTTAGATTCTGACTCAAGGCAATACATATCCACTGATACGCCAATAATTCAATTACTTCAGCTTTACATGGCTTGTGTGGCCACTTAAGCAGTGAAGAGAAAGTTTTGGGCCTAAAGGCGAAGCACACTATAGGAACTTACAAAAAGGGTAATAAAGTTGGAGGGTAGCTACGAACTTTACTCCTCGGCTTTATAATTCTTGAGTGGTCGGAGGGTTGTATGTTTCATGAAAAGGTAGTCCTTAAAGTAGAAATAAGCCTAAACCTTAGTGAAATAATATGAAAGGGACTGGAAAAGGCACAAAAGTATAAATGGCCGATAAATTTGGAAAAAGAGAGGAGACATTTTGTGAGATATACAATCATCATAGCAATGTCTAAGTAAGAAATAATTCCAAATTATTATATTTATCTTAAACCTAGCATTTGGACTATTTTCTTTGCTCACCCTGAGTAATCTTTATCAAATACATCCAATAATCAAAAAAATGTTGAGACAAGTACACAGATTATATAATTATAACATAGACATAAAACTCCGACTTGGAGGAATTGCTTCATTTGAGAGTCATTCGGTTACTATCCCTAGAAACATTAGGAAAATAAGAGAAACAGTCATTAGACAGTTATGATCTTTTGTGAAAAAATTACTAATGCATTTACCATTTTGTTAACTTGTTTTACTAAAATACTCATTTCATTATTGAATGAAAATTAAAAAAAAAAAAAAACAAACAATTCATAAGTGAGGTAAACATAGGAAAAGAAAACGTTCAAAAGATCGAAAACGACAACAGTACAGTAGCAGAACGTACTCATATCTCCGAATCGCGTTCTAACGAATGCATTTTAATGCTATAAACAATTAAAAAAATATCAAGCTACAAAAAACTAAGGAAACATACAAAAATAACCATTCAAATAAACGAAATCAACAACTTCAGACTTTTTCTCCGAATGTGACAGTCCCATCGAAAATTCCTTTATGAACGTTTTTGTAGGAAATTTATTTAGCATTCGAATGGTTACAGTTTTTAATGAAATTCAAGAAAATATACGACAACCCTAAAATCGCTCATGTCTGTCAATATCAATTTTTTTCTCGAATACTTCCTTAACTACAACTGCACCTAAAATCGAAATATCCTGGTTAGGATGAATTTTAAACATGTAGAAAATAGTTGAACTGAATCCTCATAGTACTCAAACCCAAAAAAAAAAAAAAAAAAAAAAAAAAAAAAAAAAAAAAAAAAAAAAAAAAAAAAAAAAAACGAATTTTATACCCTACCCTTTTTTGAAAATGTTTACAGATTGAAAATGATTTCATTCGTTTCCCTACCTTGAACCTATAAAGGTTGATCTGAAAGCCTTTAAACGAAAGGCTGTAGGCGAAACGACTTTTTTTGCGCAGGTTAAACAATTCTTGTACCAAATAAAAATCAGAACATTTTTGAGCCTGTGGGAGAGCAAATATATATATATATATATATATATATATATATATATATATATATATATATTTGTCAGCACGTTTTTACTTTTTTTTAAATTAACATTAAATTCACTTAAAGGCTAATGCCGTTTCATGTTCAAACGGCTCTTTTTTCAAACCATAGTAACTGTTAAAAAAAATTGATATTAAGAAGAAAGTCTAGTTAGAGAAAAATTTTCGAGAATCACCAAAAACAAAATCCCGAAAGATGCCGAATCTCGCAGAAGTTGTAAAATTACAATAAACTTTCCATCTGTATAACTAATAAATAAAGCTTATTTTCGTGATCTTAACAGAATTAAATGAAAATTATCCTTGATGAAATTAGCATTTAATCACTGAAGTAAGTGTTACATTAACGTTAAATCCTTTTTTTTTAGTAAATAATATTTTTTCTAAATGGCCATTAGAACGTGAGGTTAGTAGCATTCAACTAAATTTTTGTATCTACGTGTGATATACCCTATTTATATATTATATATGTATACACACACACACACACACACACACACATATATATATTTATATATATATATATATATATATATATATATATATATATATATATATATATCGAAAAAGAGGAGAAGAACTTGACGATGGAGAGCTGGCAAAGGCGTTGGGATGCTTCAACATCGGGAAGATGGACACATCGTTTAATAGCTCTCATTAAAACATGGAGAGAAAGGAAGCACGGAGAAGTCGATTTTGCTCACTGGGCACGGCTGTTTCAGAGCTTACCTAGCTCGTTTTAAGTTGGATGATGAGTCGTCATGCCCAACATGCGCCCCTAAAGATGAGACTGCGGAACATGTGTTCTTCAAATGCCAGAGATTTCGCATCGAAAAGGCATAACTGGACCGAAAACTGGGCGAGCCCTTGAAGCCAGAAAATGTGGTCAGCCTCATCCTGGCTAATACCGAGAACTGGGAGGCTGTGTCAGAATACTCTGCTCTCATCGCCAAAAAGCTACGAAATGAAGAACGGCAGAGAAAGGGCCTGACTACGGCTCAAAATAATGTAGTCCACTAATGAAGAAGGCTTAGGGCCAACTCCCCCCTGCGAAGTATTGCCTGAGGGCGTTTCCGTAGGGTGGTTGTATAGGGAGGTGGTTTTTTATGAGTAGGAATCTCACACTGTAGTGGCTTTGTCCACTTCGTCTCATGCTCGATTTTTCCCCTACCCTAAAAAACAAAACAAAAAAAAACAACAAAAAAACATATATATATATATATATATATATATATATATATATATATATATATATGTATATATATATGTATATATATATGTATATATATATATATATATATATATATATATATATATATATATATATATACAGGCAGAAAGTTAATACATCGAGAAACTATTATTTCTAAGAGTTCTCCTTTGACTGAGGTCTTTAGGGGGGAAGAAATGGCGTTGACCCTAAGTCATGCTAGACTGAATGGGGGAGGGGAAGAATTTCAGAGAGTAGAAACATATTTTCTTTGAGGGTCCATCCCCGAGCAATATGTCAAGGATGGAGGGGGAATTCGCTTTCTTTCTCCCCTTTCCGCTCGGGAGAACTTTGTCATCGACCCGAAACTAACTTGGCTAATTTAGAACAGCTTTAGTTTACTTGGTGGCGATAAAATATCCAACTAGATACCTATGTAGTATATATTATATACTCGATTAATGTTTATTGTTAGATTTATATGGGAGATAATAGATACCAATTGCTGCAAATTGGAAAAACTTGGCAAACTGCAATGGGCGGATTCTTATTTTGGAATAAAAAAAAAAAAATTCAACAATAAAAATAAATTTATTCGGAGATTTATTCTATACATTTATTTCTGGAGGGATTATATTTTAATTATTAAATCTTCAAATTTTAGCGGTTCCAGTCAGCATAAGAAGGAAACTCGCTTATGATTTCGAGCTCTTGAGGTAATCCGAAATTTTCATGTTTAAAAAACCATAGATCATGAAAATACGGTGGTTCAAATTTTTGTGTGTATATATATATATATATATATATATATATCTTAATCTGTACCTCGGAGGTAAAGGACGCCATGTCACATATTTGTAATTGTTCAGGAGTGCCAATTTTCCATAACTTTGAACTATTAAAATATGTTTCTTTGTTACTTATAGAAACAGTTTAAAGAAACTTTTTCACATTGTTATTGGCATAGATAGGTAATTGTATGTATTGATCATAGTCAAACAAACCCAATTATTTTTCACTGTCTTATCTTCGTTATGTATGGGAGCAGGACTCAGTGCCGTATACCATTATATGGATCGAAAAATCCACATTAAGAACATGTTGTTAAGCCAATTTAATAAAAAATGTCCGTCTCGCAGGACTGCATCATCTTAGCGCGGTTCCGTTCATATCCCTAGTCTAATTTGGAAAGATTAAAATAGAAGCAGTTATTATTTTGGTTCCACCAGTCTTTTTTTTTTTTTAATTAATTATTATAATGGCGTGTCAACCCTTCAGGTCACTAACGCCATTCCTGTGAGTAGTAAAGTCTTGAAAGGTCATGATTTACAATCTTACATGGAAGGGTCGGCTACACTGGAAACGGACCCGCTAGTGACAAGGTCTTGGAATCTTGGAAATCCATATCTCTAACATTAAATTTTTTTTCTTATTTTTCTTAACCTGTTTTATTTTCAAATACATTATCCAACAATAAGCAATTAAAAAATAGCAAGGAATAAAAAACATACAAAAAGAACAGTTCGAATAAGCGAAATCAATTACTTTAAAGTTTTAAGCTCTTATTTCTCCGATTGACATCGCCTAATCAAAACATTCATTAGAACATTTTTTTTAGAGCATCTAATAAGCTTTCTAATGGTATTCTTCCGTTTACCAAGATTCTCAACCTTTTTCGAGATATTAAGGAAAGTAAACAAAGTTACTAAAACTTTTTATGTCTGTTAATAAAATATTTTATTCTAACCCTTCCTTAACTCCAGACGTAACCAAAATTTCAACATATTAGTTTTGATGAAAGTAGAACATGCAGAAAATATTTCAACTGAATCCCATGATTCTAAGTACCCAAACCAAAAACGGTATTCAAAAAATATTTTTCCAATTTTCTCGAAATCGGTTAAAGCGATCGCCTTGAAAATGGTTTCATTCGTTTTCCTAGCCCAGGAATCATATAAAACGAGTTCTTAGAAGCTTATGAACTCAAAAAAGTAAGAGTTACGATTTTTTTGCGCGAATTTCGCCCCAAACGCCATCTTCCAGTAAGTGGATTTTGCTAGTTAACAAACTTGACCTTTCAAATTGGACGACGGATTTTTGTACCAAATTTCATCACAATCGGACCATTAGGGAAGCCAGAAATGAGCGAACAGACCATTCCTTTACTACCGGTCCTTTACTACCGGGGTACAGATATGTATATATATATATATATATATATATATATATATATATATATATATATATATATATATATATATATATATAGTATATACTCCTGTTCATGAGCTCAAAAACGGTCCGATTTTTACGAAATTTAGTAAAAAATCGTTTGTCTAATTTGATAGGTCTAGTTTGTTAACAAGCAGAATCTGTCCACAGGAATATGGCTTTTGGAGCGAAATTCGCACGAAGAAAATTGTAACGCTTACGTTTTCCTGTTCATATGCTTGCTTGCAGGTACTAGTATTATAGGTTCTTTAACGAGCGAAAACTATTGAAACGATTTGTAAACCTATTATGTAACCGTTTACGAGAAAAATTTATACAACTCCTTTTACAAACTAATTTTCAGTTTGGGTATT
This sequence comes from Gonocerus acuteangulatus, assembly GCA_946811695.1. NCBI lineage: Eukaryota > Metazoa > Arthropoda > Insecta > Hemiptera > Coreidae > Gonocerus > Gonocerus acuteangulatus. Next base: position 51,486,688 of record OX328130.1, read on the forward strand.
CAGAAATGATTGATTTGGTCAAACATTTGGCTCCAGACATTTGACATTCATCTAATCTACGACATTTTTATTTTGGTTGCATTAGGAGGTAAGGAAGTATTAGAAATATATACCAAACGTTTTCAGATCTTGGTACATTCTCTAAAATATCTCGAAAACTGTTGGGCGATCTTGGTAAGGGGAAGGTATCCATTCGAAAGCTTACTAAATACTCTACAAAAAAGGTTCTAATGTCATTTTTGATAAATAATTGCTTGGAACTTCGAAATTGTTAATTTTGTTCTTTTAAACGGGGTATTTTCTCTGTTATCTAACGTTTTAATTGGTTATTGTTTTTTTAGTTGCATTCAATAATAAAATTAGTATTTGAGTAAAATGAGAAAACTATTGGTAATTAGTGACCTGTTGTGGCGACTTAAATCTTAGTTCTCTTCGAGATGTAATTTTATATTTTCCATGAATGATACAACCTTCCAATAACTGATTTTATTCATTTACTAATTGCACTAGGTGAACAGAACCGTGCTAAGATAACACAGTTCCTGCGAGTTGGATTATTTCTTTCTTCCTAAGTCAGCAATTCACCCGTTATTAACTCTAGGACACTCACAGAACGTTAAACGTTTCCGCGTCTCCGTCGAAGGAAAGTAAATTATTTATAGATATCAAAATCACGTGTCTGTCTGTTTTTTCGTTTGTCTGTTTGTTCCTTATACAAATCCACACCGTTTGACCGATTTTGACCAAACTTGGAATACTGGTTGGTCTTAATGCGGGAAGTCTCGTAGGCTGAGTCAAAAACGTCTACCAGATGTCTGTCTGTATGTTTGTTCCTTATACAAGTCCGCACCTTTCGTCCGATTTTTACCAAACTTGGCACCCAGTTAGGTCTTGATCCATGACATGGTTAAAATCTTCAACCAGCTGTCTGTCTGTATGTTTGTTCCTTATACAAATCCATACCGGTTGACCGATTTTGACCTAACGCAGCACACAAGTAGATCTTGACACGGGGAGAATAGGTCTGGTTAAAATCGTTCGTAAAGAGGTTTAAATGAGTTCGAAACAATGAACACGAATAGATAGAAATTTGCGTTATTAGATTTTAATATTAATTATTTGGTTTCTAATTTATTTTTGATTTTATAGATGCACAGCTAGTTATTTATAAATGTCTCTTATTTATTTATAGAATTATTAATGCGACGGTAATTCTTAAAATCCAATGGCCCTTCAGCATGGCAAATGCAGCCAATGAAAAGTCAACATTTATCCTAGGAAAAGCACATTGTAAAATTGTGTCAGAACGCGTGTAACGGCTGAAAAAATAACACGAAATGCCGAGAAAATATAGGAAAACAACACACATGTTCAAGTATTTACTGATACAACATTGGGAAGTTTTGTTTGTGGACCTCTTTCTTCTATATCTTCATTCTTCACTATATACAGTAATATTTTCTTTCATACGTTCTATAATCACACAAATATATATATACTTCTCTTTCTGCCCCTAAATAGCATTTGTACCATTATAATTTAGTCATTTTTGTATTTTATTGAATAATTCTAATCTCTCCTGAAAAAATGTTTGAAAAATATCAAAGGTCCTTTCTATAAGGCACCAAACACGACCCCCCTTGAACTATATATATATATATATATATATATATATATATATATATATATATATATATATATTAATTTTTAGCTAGTAGGATCGATAAAAATTTGGTGAGATTTTAAAAAATTCTGAAAGAGGTAAAAAAATTAATTGCTGCTTGTGTGGGAAATGTATTATTTTGGCGATGGAGTAAACCCTGAAAACTAATTGGCATATTTCGCTAGTTAATAAACTAATCTAATCGTTTCATATGAAAGGAATATTTCGGGTAGGGGGAATTATGGCGACTATCCTATTAACACACAGTATAAACTAGCTGGGCCCGCGACTTCGTCCGCGTGAAATAGAGACTTAGGGCAACATTTTTTGGATATATCTTTCGATTTATTTTGGGTGCTGTTTAAAAAAATAAATCTATTCTTTTTATTGGGTTCCGTTGGTTTAAACGCATTTCTCTTCGATGTTGATGTGAAATCTTGTTTTACTTTACACAGCTTCTGCGCGATGGACCTTTTTTTTTTTAAATTGGTTTATTAAAGTATTGAACTATTTTTTTTTTTTAAAAAAAAAGGAAATTCTAGGGATCACAAGGCTAAAAAGTAGAACCTCTCCTCTCCACTGTTGATATTCTAGATATGCCCTTAAATCCAGGCTCTTCTATCTTCGGAAAAGCAGAAGAGAAAATGGAAAAAGAAAATGCTGAGAGAATCAGCTCCGTTCTCTTGACACATATTGCCGCCCCTTCCAGTCGTCCAACATTATTGTGGATTTCGCTCCGGGACTCCAACAGGATAAATAGGAGAATCCACTAGTTCTTCCGAGGAGATATAAAATAAACTGGCCTTTCTATGCTTCTTCCACTCAACTCTCTTATACAGCTCAAATATTTCAAATGCTTTATTTTTCAGGGTGACAGGAAAATACTTTTAAAATAAATAAGTAACTCATATACATGCTTTGAATAATGTTTTCATGGAATATATAAGCCTTCCTTGTCTGTCAAATGGTTTGCTAGAGACCGTCGTCACTGGGATTGGTTATTGTACTGTACGAGTGCTTAGGCACGACTTATAAGTCATGCCGGGGGGCGAGATTAGCTCATTGGTAGAGCACTGGACTAATGTGCATGCGTTTAAATCCTAAGCATGCACTAAAGACTTTTATCTTCTGGTTAACTTCGTCCTACCTGGCAGTCTCTAGGCCAACCCAGCCTTTGATTAATTTATGAATGGGTACCTGCAAAGGGGAAAATCAGGCGACCAGGGCATAGTACTGAACACACTCACTAGTGTGCCGGATGGTCTTAAATCAGATACCTCTATATGCACCTCAGGGCTCTCGTGGTGTGTTACGGGACCGATTTTTTAATCAATTTAGTTGGGATGATTTCAAACATGCATTGTATTCAAACATGCATGTATTCAACAACTATTTTTCCACTTTTTCCTAAAACGGTTCGAGCTATCGCCTTAAAAATGGTTTCATTCCTAGGTCAAGAAGCCTACAAAACGAGTACTTGAAAGCATATGATGTAAGCGTAACGATTTTTTTCTGGCGAATTTCGCTCCAAAAACCATGTTCCGGTGAATTCTGCTGGTTAACGAACTTGACCTTTCAAATTAGACGACAGATTTTTGTGCCAAATTTAATCAAAACCGGACCATCCTGCAGCTGAGTAGTATATATATATATATATATATATATATATATATATATATATATATATATATTAATAAATTTGAAACACCGTTATTTTCGTTCTCTAGTGGTTCTGAACTGTAAAACTTTCTAGTCAGCACTTCCGGATTGCCTCATGAGGTTTACCTTATAAGCTGCGTTTCCCCCTGTGGAGGGAGGAAGGAATCGCGCTAAAATTAAATGTCCTCCTCTTTTCGACTAAACCATAGCCTTGAACAAAGTCATGAAATGTTTGACAATTATATCTCATTATAGAGTATCCAGGAAATATACCCGGTCAATATAATTTGCCAGTTGATAACTGGATCTCGAAACGAGCCCTTAATGCGTTCAACAAAACTTTAATTAGTACTGCCAAAACGAGTGCCACGATAAATCCTCGTCCCAGGAGAATATCCTGCCTATTCGGCTAGCTAATCAAATATCGCCTAAAATTAGCCATCTGCGTCTCTAATGACCATCATCCCGGCAGGTGCTGACGAAATTCTGCCAAATGTGGGGGGGGGGGGTTTGTAGTCCCATCTGTCCCATTGACAATGTACAACTCTCAATCGATCATGCATTGTTTTGAGTATTGCACATTTTCCCGCGTGCGTTTATTTTTTTATGACTCAGTAGTCCATTTATTAGGAATTCTTCGAATGATGTAGCCCACTGCGATACAACTGAACACATTGTAAAGATTAAATAATTTTTTTTTTTTTAATATTTATTTCTGAGCATCCATGCGCATCTAAGGCGTTTCGCTCCAAACAGTTATTGCATATATAGATCAGTTACAATATTACATCTATAAACAAATGGTATTATTCATATAAATCTGGTTGATCAATTATTTATTAATCGGATTACCCAATTAGACAATGTTACATATTCATTCATTACATGTTATTCGTTCTTTACCATTTACCAAGTGGCGCAATACCTTCCTTATGTTTTTTATTGCAATTGTTTGAATATAATGTTGACATGGGCTGTTTCTTAAGGAAAACAAAGGGTTTTAGGGGGGGGGGGGTTGAAAGTGTTAAATTTTTCCATACATATTAATAGTTTTGAGATGTGTAAGGATTGCTGGTATGTGTGGACTGCTGTCAGTAAGTAATTCGGTCATGTCATACGGTAAGTCTAGATTTTGACGTTGTCAGCATTCTGTTAGTATGTGTTTTACGGTTAGTTCGCTGTTACATATTTTACACGTAGGCTTTTTCTTTTTTAGTCCTTAAGTACTCGAGTGTTATTCGTGTATGCCCAATTCTGAGTCTAGGTAGTACTACTTCTTCTCTTCTATTTTGTCTGTGACTGGAAGTCCATTCCGCGATGTTCCGTTTCATTTGTCGCAATTTGTTGTTGGTAGATAAGTTTGTCCAGTCATTTTGCCATTTGTTTGTGATTTGATGTATAGCCTGTCTCGTAAGGTCTTCGTAAAAAATGTATAGTTCTTGGATTGTTAAGTCTTCAGTCGCCAATTTTGCTTGTTCGTCTGCAGTCGTACTAAGTCCTAGGTCTTCATGTCCTGGTAGCCAATATAAATAAATAAATAAATTTAAATTTAATATTAAATACCAAATACTCATTATTTTGTAATATAAACAACAACTTTTTTATTATCTAGTTTTAAATATCTATATGGAGGAAGCGTTGATCGTCGGGGTTTCGGTTAATGTTCATATTTAATAAAACACATTTTATGGTTAAAATGTATATTTATTACTGCCAACGTTTCGTTTCGGCTTGCTATACAAGCCATCTTCAGGGCTGTGAAAACATATATGGTATAACAATGACAAAAAAGGATAGATAAATTAACAAAAATATGAGTACATATATGAGTGAATGTATGTATATATATATATATATATGTGTGTATATATATATATATATATATATATATATATATATATGTATATATATATATATAGTATAATAATAGAAATCTAAATAAATATACATGTGTATGGTATACAAGAGAATACAGAACAAGTGGCGTAGTAACATACCTATCGAGAAGATTGAGAACTGTCCCGTTACAAGTAGAGAACATTTCTGAAGACAGGAAGGATAGGGCCAGGGTTAGACAGGAGAGGATGGTGGGGGGCGGGGGTGGGGAGAAATGGAGATAAAAGTATGGACGGAGGGAAACGACCGAGGTAAAGAGAAAGGACGTGACAGGGGTTTTCTAGGTCCAGGGAAGGATAAGACGGGTGTGTGGGAACAGGACAACGAACGGGGTGGGAGGACATGGAAAATGTTGGAATAGGTTGAGGAGATGACTTCTTTGTGAATTTTGTCATTGACGGGATTATTTTCTAGATGGATATGTATGGATTCAGAAAGGAGACGCTTCTCAAGGTTGGGTTCAGTGGATAGGATGGAGAAGTTTTGGAAATCAAATTTATGTCCGTCCGAGATAGCGTGTCTAGATAGCGCGGTTTTAATGTCTCTGTTCTTAATGTTGTATTTGTGTGTTGTGAGTCTGCTATGAATGCGGTTCTTCGTCTGTCCAATGTAAGTGCTGTTGCAATCGGGTGTAGAGCAAGGAATTCGGTAAACGACATTGGATCTATTTTCTTGTGTGATTGGGTCTTTGAGATTGGTGTATAGGGCTTTCAGTTTGTTTTTAGTGGATAGGCCTAGGTTTAGGTTGGGAAATGTGCTTCTGAGGGATTTTTGGATTTTTTCCGAGAGGTTTGGGATGTACGGAAGGGATCTGAATAGGGGAACGACACTATCTTGAGAGGTGGAAGGGGGTTTGGGATTTTTAAATGAATTTATAAGGGAGGTGATGGTGTGTTTCGGGAATCCATTGGCCTTGAGTATTTCTAGGAGTGGGGATATGTTCTTGGGATGAAATTAGGATCGGATAGGGTAAGGGATCGATATATTAGGTTTTTTGCTGTATTTAGGATTTGATGTGAGGGGTGTGAGGATTGGCAATGGAGGAGTCGGCCAGAATAAGTGGGTTTGGTGTACCAATCGGTGGATATGGAGCCATCGGGGTTTCTTATCACAAGTAAGTCAAGGAAAGGTAGAGAGTTATTGGTTTCGGTTTCAATGGTGAATTTTAAACGGGGGTGGTAAGAGGTGAAGGCGGCTAAGAGAGGTGATATTAGCTATATCAGGGGCGAGACAATTTCCCATGGCAAGGCCAGAGGTTTGGTGGTGGTATTTTTCTTGGAAAAGGAGGTAACCAGATTTACAACAGAGAGATAGGGATTCAAGATAGGAGGCTTGGGATAATTTGGTGTGGGGTTCTATGGGTTGCCAGTTCGTTTCAACGATTTCAAGGGCTTTGTCAATGGGGTAGAAAAATACTCCCATGGCAAGGCCAGAGGTTTGGTGGTAGTATTTTGTAGTATATGCATATATATATATATATATATAGATGTATATATACATACATTCACTCATATATGTACTCATATTTTTGTGAATTTATCTATCCTTTTTTGTCATTGTTATACCATATATGTTTTTACAGCCTGAAGATGGCTTGTATAGCAAGCCGAAACGTTGGCAGTAATAAATATACATTTTAACCATAAAATGTGTTTTATTAAATAAGAACATTGACCGAAACCCCGACGATCAACGCTTCCTACTTCTGAACGGTCGACCATATCTTCTCAATCTAAATATCTATATGGTTAAATATTTTTGTCCTCACCTCCACATATTACCATCAATAACATTTATTAGGCTAAACGTTTTTTTCGTATTTGGCATTCATTTTGGCCGTGGTGAATAATTGCCCCAGCTTCATGAGCAGCAAAATATTTTTTCTCCATTAAGAAAACTTAAAACGGACGCTAACAATTACAAAGTATGTATACAAATAAATAATCCTATATGACCTTGTTGGGGTTAATTAATTGTCTGAATATTGGTCAGAAGGTCCCAACAAAGAATAAATAAATAATAGGCGTGTTCATAAAATAATAAATATATTCCTCTTGAATAAATAAAATAATAAGACGACTCTCAATAAATAAATAAAATAAATAATTGTTCATAAATAAAAAGTGTTCATAAATTAGAAGAGATCAGTAGATGGGAATGACGTCACTTAGGCTGATGTGTAGGTCTCCATGCGGAGAGTTGGTAGCCGGGAGCTTGGATCTCGCTGGTACTGCTTGTACCGAGAAGGTTACCTAGGGTTATCGCAAGCTGCCTTAAATCTAGTAAAACGTTCAGTACTTTTCCTAGTGTACCGAGATGTTGGGCCGGTTTTGGTGGCTCTCTCTGAGCAGGTAGCTGGACATCGAATGCTAGGAGAACGACAATTGGCTTGAACTGCTGAGATGCCGAATCCTCCGGTTATCTGCTCACTATCTGGATACTCACTCACAAACTCTAACGGTAAAAATTATTCCCGCGGGAAAGCTCCATTAAAACTTTAGTGCAGCGGGCTTTTCTCCCGCGGAAAAATATAATTTAAAACAAGCTCCGCTACAACCTAACAACTAACAAAAAATACTTAAATCCGAAAATAACAATCCTTAATAATTACTTATTAGAAAAACTAATACAAACCTTAATTTAAAGAAGCTAAATATATATTAAAGACTGTTGATTGATTCAAACTAATTAAACACACATAAATCAAATGACAAGGAAACAGTCAGAGTAGGTAAAAAAACTAGGTAACATTCGCTTTACGGCGAAAAAAAACAAGAGATAACAAAATTCCTCAAGCAAAAATAACTCTGCTCGACGAACCTGGCCGACGACATATACAGCGATAGCAGTAGCGATCAGTGTGTGGAGTTACGACATAATACGTCGTTATCAGTCTAAGGCCTCGGTTACAATAAGAGCGGCGAGCGGCAGAACGCCAGAGCGTTGGGATACGTTACACAGCAGCTGGGCGGTAATTTCCTTCAGTCTCCTTCTTCGCGTAGTCCAATATACTTTATTTAAATTAAAATATTAATTTAAAAAATTAATATTTTAAATTATTAGTTTATAACTACTATCTTACCAGCCAAGTTTAATGATTAATTACCAACCTCTTCCCATAGATTTTTGGTTATGATATTATTTTTAAAATCTCTGTGACTGTCTTTGCATTGGCAAGTTCTAATTTGCACTTCCGAAATTAAAAGCTCATATTCACTATCATTCAATTTCCGAGAGCGGTGAGCAAAATGTATTGTCTGAGGTGAGCGGCGAGAGGCAAGATGCAACCTTCCGCTCATGCATGTTGCAGCCAGTCCTCCCCGATTCCTAGTGCTCATCGCTCTCCGCTCGTATCGTACCCAAGGCTTAAGTGTAAATTACTAGTTTTGCTAGAGAGTCTGTTTATTATAGTGGTTGGAATGCATGATTGTTTCTGTTTCAAGGCCATATTGAAGATTGCAAACTAATTTGATTTGCGAAAGAAGGGATTTCCGATAGGCCTATTGAAGTATGTGGGAAATACATGGCATATCCTCCCTCAACGGAATCAGATTACCAGCCAGGATGAGGGACTGGGGATGAATCTCCGAGGCTGGACCAATCAATTTCTACATGCTGATCCCGCAACACCATCCCTAGGGAACACCGTCTCTCCTTCTCCCCTCCATATTTATACATGTCAGGATATTTTCTTTCTCTCCCGGAATTTCCGGCATGATTCCCAATAGAAATGCATGAGGGTAGAAGATCTATTCTCGGGCCTCTTCATCTCCATGGAATTTTTTATACGCTTCAATTTGCCCCTAGTAGAATGTAGGTTTTCGTTTACCACCTTCGTTTATCGCGTAGATTGTAAATTTTTATACAGGTAGGCTATAAATAGTCAAAGGAATATTAAGATTTTTAAGACCCGATGATTTTTCAAACGGATGGTAGGCATAACAGAGTGTGCTTCTGTGGGCTATATTTGCTGTCAATTGAAAATGTCAATTTACGCTAACATATGGACGTATATGAGGGGGAGGGGCTCAAGGGGCTGTAGCCCCCCCCCCCCGAATTTAGTTTTGTTGAGAACATTTCATGTAAAAAAAAACTATAACAGCGAAAAATTTCTTCAACATTAACCCTAGTCTACTTGGTGTCCAGAGGACCTTAAAACCCACAATTTTACACTTAAATATTTAAAATTCTCCCTACACGCCAAATGCCTTGGCAGAGTTGGGCAAACGTTAGCGCGCGCTAAAAGCTGATACCTCTCCGCTAATTTAGCAAAAATGTAGAAAGCCAGCGCTAATAATTAGCGGTTAGCGGCGGCAGTGCGTTAACCGCTAATCTATTTATGAAATATCGTAATTGCTAATAGCTTAAGCTATAGTTACAACTTGTAACTACTTATAAAATATCGTAATTGCTAATAGCTTAAGCTGTAGTTACAAGTTGTAACTATAGCTTAAGCTATTAGCAATTACGATATTTCATAAATAGATTAGCGGTTAGCGCACTGCTGCCGCTAACCGCTAATTATTAGCGCTGGCTTTCTACAGTTTCGCTAAATTAGCGGAGAGGTATCAGCTTTTAGCGCGCGCTAACGTTTGCCCAACTCTGTGCCTTGGTGCTCCCAGCCCCCCCCCGAAATTATTTTCTATATACCCTAGTGCGCTAACAGACACATTAGAGCCTCAATGAATTTATGAAAATATTATAAGTGTGTCAGCAGAACATAATATTTTTTCAAATTCCGTCATGAGTCCAACCTCAATAGCTACTTTCCTTCGGAGGAAAGTGCTAATGGTACTAATAGTTTCTAATACGTTTTTTCTAATCATACCGGCAATAAGGATTATATGGATATACACTAAGGCGACATAATTCCGGTTCATGTTTTGGGCAGCCTTTTTTTTTTGACGAAATTGTTCTCACGTTTTGACAAAAATATCAATTGTGACATTTCTAACCTATGATATTTCATTTTATATAGCTGTTCACGAAAAAAGAAAAACAATGAAACCCTATATCTTTTCGGAAAAGTTCGTACGATCATAACACCTCAACAAACAAACACATTACAAAAACCAACAACATAAAAGTTTTAAGCACTATTTTTTTGGAATGTGACCATCCCAGTGAAAATTACTTCAGAATCGTTTTTCTATGACATTTTTAGGCTTTCGAATTGTAATATCGATTTACCACGATGTTTTTATCACCTGGTATCTACAGTATCCAATGCTCTTTTGGAAAATACTATGTCGGAAAACAAAGGTTGGTATGTACCAGAATTTCGGAACATATGACATGAGCAAGATCTTCGAAAAGTTGATCCTTTATCGTGTGTTAAAGCACTCCATGGAGGCGAACGACACCCCCCGGAGCAGACTGGCATTTGTCCCGGGCTCTCCAGTGGTCGCTACCTCGCCAAGCCCTAGAACACCAGGAGTCAACCTTGAACGAGTGGAGCCCCTAGGGATCGGTGTTGGGTCCAAAGCTGTTCACTATCTGCTCCACCCACATCGTGAGGATGCAGTTCCTTCTGGTCACCTAAGCTGCCTGCGCTGACGTCATTGACGTCTACTCCTCCATCTTTAATGTTGTAGTAGCCCTTAGGAGAGCCCAGTCCACCTGCAAAACCATCGTAGACGCACTTGGAGATGCAAGAATAGACGTCTACCCGTCTTAGACAGATGCCGTAGTATGCTCCTTCCAGGGGAAAAAATGGAAGCCGACCCCGACGGGCTCTGCCCTCGCAATTCGAATTCAGGGGCCAGCGGATCAAGCTGTAAACGAAGATCAGATTCCTGGGAGTGCACATACACCGGCACCTGTCGGCGACAGCATGACACGGGAAACGTCGGTATAGAGGTTTGTGACACGGTCAATACCCGAAGACACTGTACTAGCTACTGTTTCTATTCCTTTATGAATGTCACTAGAAATAAGAAATCAAAAGCGCTAAGATGACGCAGGTCCTGCGAGTCAGACACTTTAAATATCTTACTTTATCGAGACACGTCTACAGGAAATATGGGATTAAGTTAATATCCATCGAGAGGGGACGGTGATGATTCAATTTATCACCCGGACGAATTTCTGTTTGCATCAGGATTGAGGATAATAGACCGAGAATTCAATTTTCGGCAAAAAACACACGCGCAAAATAGGAATTAAATCTCGTGGCTCATAATTTCAAATAGAAAGATTATTTTACAATTTCTCACAAAACGCCGAACATTCCATTGTTGTTGCTCGCCACGTTTTTTAAGCGCGTTTTCTCTTCCCCTCCATAGTGAGGAAACACCCTTACTTCGTCGCGATAAAACTATCTGCAATTATCGCGCGTGTTATCGCGGTGACGTCATAAGCGGGTTTCGTGATTTGTGTCGTGTGAAATTTCGAATCTACACACCCACTTTTTATTCATAGGCTTGGTAAACATCGGCTAGGACTCGCAATTCGGAGGTCACGGGTTCGAAACTGTAAACCTGAACAGTTACAGAAGAGTGAACTGTCAGAAATCGTCAAATTTGAAAAATGAGAATTTCACCAAGACAGAACATCATTCTATCATCTATGGCATATTTTCAGCTTTCTCATGCCTGGTTGCCGATAACTGCAGCTTGGATATGGTTCCGAGTTCAAGTCGTCCTGTAGGAAATTTTTTTTTCTGCTCTTTAACTTCATTTTCGTTAATGACCTAATCCCTTTTCAAGATAAATGCTCAAGTAAACAACATTATTAATGACTAGCTGACCCGACAAACGTTGTTTTGCCACATAAATTATTTTTAGTGATGATTTTTGTACTAATTTTTGTAAGTGTTGGGGATGTGCTTTATGACTGAAAGAGGAATAAAGCGCTGTGAACGACGACGGCCTAAAAAAATAACAAAACAGTAGAGATTTATTAACTTTTTGTATTAATTATCTTATCTAATATATTTGAAACTATATTTCTGTCACGGATTATGACAATATAAAAAAAAATATATGAATTTAGTACATATATATGTACTATATATATATATATATATATATATATATATATATATATATATATATATATAGTACATATAATAATAATAAATAAAATAAAAATTCTATTTTTTCAAAAGGTGACGGTTTTATGCCGACTAACTAACACAAAATAAACTGATTAAGCAGAACACTGGATGAAAAAAACTGTGTAATATACATTAATTTTAATTTAAATAAATTGGAACTAACTATGCATTACTCAATATCTAATACGTAAAGGTGTTGCCTGGATGCTGGAGAGATTCCAGAGAATAAGGGAGGGGGGTATCGACATTTTCTCAACAACTATTACTGGATAAAACGGGGTTTGATTGATTGGTTACACTTGGGTAGCTATACTTACTTGTAAGGGGCTCATTCCGCCCTTATTTCGCACAATATGTTAATGTGTCCCCCTCTCTCACACATACACCCACACACAGTGGTATTGACTCTAAAGTCCTTCCTTTCTTTTGCCCTCCTCCGACCGCCAATGGACTGGAAAGAGTGGATTATCCAGTGCCCGCTGAGCACTAAGTCAACCGTTTGACTGATTCCAAACAGAAGAAATACACCGCCGTGACGAGCGGAAATGGAATTATCAGCATATTCACACCACTTTAGTGACACTACACCACTCATAGCTGTTCGGGTTCTATGTATTCCTGAATATTCTATTCCAACTCTCTATAGGGTGGATTTATCTGGTATCTAGTATTACGCTCATCTAAGGCAACGAGAACAGGAACTGACATTTTGTGAATTTTGGGGGGTCTTTCCGTAGTCAAGTGGCTAACGCCTTGGATTCTCCTGCGGGAGATGGGGGTTTGAGTCCTGTCTACAGCAGTTTTAGGGTTTTTTATATCAGGGTCGGTTGAAAAAATGTACCATGGATGTTTAGAAAGGATGAAAACCTATAAATATCCCGACACCAATGCCCTACCACGATCCCACATCCATTTGATCTACAACGCGTCAGCTTCTGGTAACTGCTTGTAGTAATGTCGCCTGGTGTATGGAGGACTAACTGTGGTTCTCGATGGTCTCATTAAACGGTTAATATGTATGTATATATTTATTTCAAATAATTCTATATATTATATCGAATTAATAAATGAAATAAATATTCGATTAATATTTTCACAGATGGTTGTGTTCATTTTCACAGATGGTTGTGTTCAAACAACTCGTCGTTAGGAATAGTTGCCTAATTGTTGTTCCTGAAGTCATATCAAAAAAAGATTATTTGATAGATTGTGCTCGTAAATGGGTAGGGAGAAAACTTGGCAATAAAAGAGGAATTTACGCATAATTTATCTATCTAAAAACAATAACATTTTCAATCAGATTGTTCTATTATAATTACATCGTCAAAAAAGGAAATATCATAAATGTTTCTGACAGATTTTCCCACTCTTCGGCACTTATTATTATTACATCTGTAGGATCAGAAGAAAATTTATATCCACGAGCATTTTCCATCTTGAACTGCAAACAAAACATTAGGGAAATAGATTTTCCCCTTGCAGTGTTTGACAAACGATTGCAGCTGGAAGCCTGTGTTCCGCCCATTTGGCAAATGGTGGATACTCCTCATTTCCGGACCATTGGTCTCTTTGGAATGCGTGGGTAGAGGGAAGAGAAGGCTGCTGTGGAAGTAGATGGATGAACCGGGCACATCTCCCGGGGATACTCGGTCAGCTCTTCTGAGAGTTCCCGAGGGATCGGGTAGTTAGAGAGAAAAATCAGGAATACGTTTTTTGCACCATGGGGCTTATGAGAAAAAACAGATACTATTTGGCACTCAAAGGCAATTTATTTAATGATTATGTGTCATAAATCTTGAGCAATATTTAACGTTTTTATTCCCTTTGGTCAGCTAATCACAGTCTTATAACTAGATAAATAGCTCCTAGCCTTCACCGCATCAACGAGGTGATACTTCCAGCAGTCGTCCGTCAACGTTTGTAGTGCCCCAGGGATCGGCGTTGCGTCCAGAGATCTTCAGCATCTACACCACCTCACTCTCAGACATCCGGTGAGACCTACATCGTCGACGCACTTGGTGATGCAGAGATAGACGTCCACTCGTCTAAGATGCCGTTGGTCGTACCTTCCAGGGAAGCAAAGGAAGCAGGTGCCGAGGAACACTTCGAGGTTCGAAGCTAGCGGATCAACTACCTGTGACGCCGCATGTCAACAGCCGCCTGATAACAACCATGTAGAAGACCTGCCACTCGAACCACCTCCTTCGATCAACCGAGCCACTCTTAAGCAGACCAACTGTTAAGCACGGAGCGCCAGCCATGTAATACATCTGCTCAAGTACGGTGAAGCTGCCCCAGAGGTTTCAGAACGGGGTTCTCCTCCGCGCTGTCCAGCAGACCCACCACGTCCAGAGGATGAATCCAGCACTACCTGATGAACTTCAGCTGGCTACGGCGTCTAGTGAAATTCTTAGGCCTTCGGTACTATGTGAACCCTCTTTTCCGAGACGTGACACCTCCTCTCCAACCCCAGAGATGGCAAGGCACTCTAGAATAATCGTGATTTTCCTAGAAGAGACGGAGACAGCGTCCTAGTCTATAAGTTAGTTCTTAAGATAGTCGTCAATTAGGTTTGATATGGGAAAGTGTCATGCCAAATTTCGGGGAATAAGAACACAAATTGTGTCTGTGAATTCAATGGTGCAAGAAATTCCCTTCTCTCCTACAGGCCATATTCCTGACAAATACTGTCCTTAACATCATTCTCTCAAATGTAATATAGTTTAAAAAAATTTGTTTACCTCTCTTCCCCCGTCGTGTAACGCAATTCCTGGTTTAATTCTGCATTACAATGAGGTCCTGACTATGCTGGTAGGCAGGATCCCAAGGGAAGTCGGGGAAATTGGTCCTTGGGGACATCGTTTGGCCTATCCAGAGCTCGTGGTCATTCACTTACCTCTCAGCTTGCCATGGATGTAAACGTTTCATCAATAGGTATTCATGAGAATGTTAAATAACATTTAACAAAGATAATGTAGTTAACATTATAAAATGTTCGATTTGCAGAAGCCGCGCCATTTATTCCCTAGTGCAATTAGTAAAGGAATAGAAACAGTTTTTATTTTTTTATTTTTGATATTTCGTGAAAAATTGCAAATACGCTTCCCATTTTCTTACCTTGTTTTACCTTCATGGGTAGAGGCCAAACATCTGACCACTGTTTTTCGACGAGATTTGCAGTAAAAACGTTAGCACAAAGCATAATAACCCCCTTGGTAAGAAACTTCCATCTCTGAGAACTAATCGACGGGGAGCCTGCGTGACGTGGAGAGCAATTAATAAAACACGGAGAGAATAATGATGGAGACATTGATTTGACGGTTAATTACTTAATCCTGTCAGATCTGGAGGAATCCGTCGCCGGAAGATCGATAAACTTAATGAATCATCAGAAGCATTAGTGAGGGACCGTTTATCAGGAATGGTCATATCAACCCTAATCAAGTTGGAGTCTAAAAGCATCAATTGATTTTATTTATTTAAGGGTTTTTACCAGTAATCATTCATTCTATGGTTTTCAAGCTGCAATTTTTGCAAGCTGAACAGTTAAATATGAATGTTTATGTGGTATTATTTGTAAAAATCTGTATTAAAGGACGTTTTGGCTACTCTTTGGTAGCCTTCGTCAGCTAAAAGACAAAACCCAAATGCAGAATTAATAAACAGAATAGGTTAAAAATTAAAGAGACATTGTAGATATACAAATACAAATCAATTATGAGAATTTTTTTTTGTTAATACCAATAAGTAAAAGAACATTATAAACAGAAAAAATCAGTAAACATTTTAAATGAAATAAGTACCAATGAACAGACAATAATAATATTTTTTTTTCAATAACGAATATGTAGCTAAACACCAAGAAGGGGTAGGGAGTCGAGAAATATCTAAGAGGTTTTAAAAGGTAAATAAGACTTGGGAAAATACTAGGTAGGGGTCCAGGGTGTTTGTGGAAAATATTGGCGTAGATAGGAGAAATGCCTTATTTGTTGCATTTGTAATTTATATTGTTGGTATTTAAGTTGATGTGTACGCATTCAGAGATCTGACTATCTTTTGTTTCGTTCTGTATTCGGAAAACAGTGTTCTATAGTTAGTTTGTCATCGAAGGTAATTGTGTGTTTTTGAGTAATGGCGTGTTTTGCAATGGCACATTTGTCTATTTTGTTATTAATGATGGTTCGTTTGTGTTGCGTACGACGGGGGTGAATATCATTTTTGGTTTCTCCTCTGTATACAGTATAGCAGGAAGGAGTTTGATATAGGATTCGATACACTTGTGTGGTTTGTTCAAAAGGGATGGGAGGATCTTTAAGTTTAATGTAGACGGTTTTTAGTTTGACCACTGAAAAAAAACCGAACAAAATTAAGTAGAAAATTAGTAATTGTATATATATACACACACACACACACATATATACGAGTTTAAATATTTATGTTCATTTCCTTGATTTTATAGGTTATTTTAAGCGCATTATTCATGAATAAAGTGTAAAATAACCATCTTTATGAGGAATGTTCTTACATATGCAGATCCTGCAGAACGGAATTTTCTTGTTCCCGAGAAAAGAAAGCAAAAAACACATACTCTTCAGTAAAAAACAAAAAAAAAAAATATATATTTCATTTCCTTAATTAAAGGTTACTGATTAAAAAAGAGAGAACAGCGGGCGGGAGCATTGTCGTTAATTATACAGTAAAATGAAGAAATATCGTTGGAGGGGTAAAGCTTTTTAAGTCGCGGCTGCTTTCAGCTACGAAAAGGGCGTTGTATATTTCAATTAGGCTTTGAAACCTAAAAGGGACATGCAGGCTTTATAAGTGTTTTAAAAATGTCGACAAAAGGAAATTTCTTCACGCAGAAGCTGCGTGAACTAAACGCGTTCCTCAGTAAGAGTACTTACATATAACGTGAAGCGTAGAGAGTGCAAAGAGTAACCCAGTTGGCATAGCAACGTTATCCGCTGTTAAGTGGAAACAAGTAACTCCCTGTAAGCGCCCTAAGGTGGTTAAGTTACGCCACATTAGTAAACGTCAAGGGTACATCTGTTTTAAATTGTATGTTGAGAGGTGTTTTGCTGGAATGTCATCCAGATAATTAACGATTATATTTTTTCTTTAATCTTCCCTCTAGAACAAATGAATTGGTGAAAGCATCATGTCGATATCATTTTCCAAACTCAATTTATAAAATAAATCATTTTAAACCTATTATTTTATTCCTCAGCTCCTAAGACGCTGAAAAAATGGACCAATTCGGTGACCACGCCACTATATACTCCCCTTGTTAGTTCCACCAAAGAGTGAAATACCAAAAAGAAGAAAGAGGAATACCAAGTCAACTCTGCTTGAGGCGTGGACCACTGGCCGAATGGATTTCGAGTCACCCGCACAACGCCCGTGTATTGAATGTAGTGGCCAAAACGCTAAGATAACACATACAACTGGATAAAACATACAACTTATAAATGGATCTAGACAATACCTACCTTTGCAATCTCAGCGTTCCGCACATAAAAACATTGTCAATAACAAATTTACTCCGGAGCCAATACCAGCCATAATATTTGTTATATTTTAACGAAACTCTGGCTATCTAATAAGAAAGAAGAGTTGTTAAAATGAACTAAATCAGTTTATTGGAAGGGAGGGGGGTCTTACTTTGTTCTATGTTTGAATTGAATTCTTCCGCCAAACGTAGGTTCGCGAAACTCATCAAGATCAATAGATCAAAATGTGAAGCTTTGTGTATTTAGTACGTAGTATAGTACCCCGCATACACAGAACTCTGGAAGGAAATTAATTACAAAATTAATAATTGAAACAGCTGCTCATAAGAAATGCAAAAGAGTAGAACAATTTTTTTTAAATTTTATTTATCTATAAAGGTTTTTTTAAGCAAATTATTCAGGAATGCACTTGACACTACTCAATTCTGAGGAAAGTGCTTAGTTATGCAGCTCCTGCGTGACGGACTTTTTTTAAAAATATCATTAGATACAATAACTGATTGTCAGGAGCTAAAAACCCTAAGAAGTTCTCAAACCTCCTTTAAATCGCCGTTCATACTAAAAGTGTTCGACCCTCGAAAATTTCACCCCTGCAACCCCAGAAACTTTTCCTTGCCACATTACTGCCCCCTGGAGCTAAATGCTGAATACATTAGGAATCCCTTCAAACCTCTACCTCCTTGGGGAAAAGGGGTCTTTGTCCGGCTCTCTCGTCAACATTTCTTTCTTTCCTCTCTTATTCTTCTCATCGATATTCCGCGGAATATTTTAAATTACTCCAACAAAGAAAAACTTCGGTATACAAAAAGTTCGTCGCAGTGAAATAATATTTTTCTATAAGTGTATTATTTTCCTTGGCTACAACTTTTCTTCAATGATTCTTATTTAAAGAACGGGAAGTTGTAAAAAAATAATAAATATTCTTGTGGTTCTGAGAAAGAAATTTCTTCTTTATTAATATAAACAACAGTTTGGAATGTCAAGAATCCTAGCTATTACAGTTTTTTCCCCTATTTCTTTGTCATCTGAATTCCAGTTAAAGTGTTTCGACCATTCCCCTAATGAGAAATACATTACATTGCAATGAAATGAAGAATTAGTAAAATAAAAAATCGCTCAAGAATAGTGAATACATTTCAAATCATAATGTCAAAAAAAAAAAAAAAAAAAAAAAAAAAAAAAAAAAAAAAAAAATTAGGATTTAATACAATCCAGAACCCTCCGTCTAGACAATTAACAAACTGCATTATTTATGTTGATGTACCTCATTGGTACCGAAGTGAATTTCAATCTAGATAATAGATTCTCTGTGCGGAAATGAATTTCATTAAAATTAATGATTCTGATAATATTGACGTAAGGAATCGACAATATGTGGACCGATTTTGCTGGTTAATGACTTTAGCTATGGGAATTCTGTATACCAAAATTCGTTACGGAAAAATAAAAACTGTGGCCGTTATTTTAGGCCACCAATACCATACATATGTCAAGAATCCTAATAATACCCATTCCTATCTCACTAATGTGTGTAGTTCCAACTGTGGCCGTTGTTTTAGGCCACCAATACCATACATATGTCAAGAATCCTAATAATACCCATTCCTATCTCACTAATGTGTGTAGTTCCAACTGTGGCCGTTGTTTTAGGCCACCAATACCATACATATGTCAAGAATCCTAATAATACCCATTCCTATCTCACTAATGTGTGTAGTTCCAACTGTGGCCGTTGTTTTAGGCCACCAATACCATACATATGTCAAGAATCCTAATAATACCCATTCCTTTCTCACTAATGTGTGTAGTTCCAACTGTGGCCGTTGTTTTAGGCCACCAATACCATACATATGTCAAGAATCCTAATAATACCCATTCCTATCTCACTAATGTTTGTAGTTCCAACTTCCAATGATTATTTATTTATTTATATGATTTTAGAGCTAGCAATCCAATGATTACTGTTTTAACTTACATCATCAAGTTTCGGCTGATAAGTTCGTATGTCTCCTTTATATAAAGTATGTATACTTAGAGCATGCAACAACCACTGATGTTAAATCATTTCCATTGGCCAACTGGACCACGTTTAAGCTTGTATTTGATGAGTCTATGGACAGTCTCAATTTGATTAGGAATGATGGCAGCATCAGTTCTATCATTAATTCATTTGAATTAGGGCAAAATACTAAACCGTCATCATAAGAGGAGATTTTTACACCCTTTTCTAACAGATTCCACCATTAAAGCCGAGATCCTAGAAGTTCAGATTTGCTCTCAAATAGCTCCAAATTCCGAACGAGGTCATTCAGGTTTGACTGGTTAACAAGTTGATGTTGATTAGCTTAATCAACTGGATACTCTTCATCGTCATTATTGGATGATGATGTACCAGGCTTTGGCTCAAAGTCTTCCAAAACTATTTCTTGCTGTAGAGTATAGGATTTTGGTGCCGCTCGTATTGGCGACGATTTATTACGGAATTGGTAATAAAGCTGAAGGGATATTACATTCCTATTTTAGCAAGACATACCGAAAGTGAGAATATGTATATACAAAAGGGAGGGCTGCAAGCAAGAAAAACATGAATAAAAAACAAAACAGAAAAATCTATCATTTTCCCTGTTTTCCTCTAATTAGAGCGTTTTACCTCTGTAGCCCTCATTAGATACTTAACGGTTATATCTCCCCCCCCAAATCAAATTCAAGTCCATTAATAGAACTGACTGAATAGTGATAAAAATAGGGAAGAGGGCGTTCCAAAAAGTTCTAGGCGATGGGAGAAAATGGATGTACTTCTGACTTAATAATTATAGTTAGCTCTTGCAAGACGGAAGTTATTTTTCTAATACCTTTTGATTATTAATATAGCGTAAGAATAAATATACATACAGTAAAACATTATATAAAAAAATAATATAGAAAGCCTGGTTGCAAGAATGTCTAAAGTGAATCTTTTTTTCATTTTCAAAGTTAAATTAATTTCAGTGTATTAATTGGGTTAATGGCACTGGAGCAATCAGGATCTGCCTGTTAACACCTTTCTTATTTAAACGCTCAAAATATTTAGAATTTCGTTAAACTTTATAAAAATCTCGATCGATAGATCCTTATCTAAATTTAAAAAGAAGAAACAAGTGCCATAAAAGTCAAAAACATTACTATGCTTCAAAAACATTACTGTTCTTTGTAAAAAGAATGAAAAGTATGAATTATCTCATAATAAAATTAATTAATATCATAAGTTTCAATAAAATTACACTTAACGTCAAAAAATATTTATTTTACAGCAATAATGTCAAAAATAAACAAATTGTCTCAATATAATTATGTAATGCAATAATTTTATATGTACACTTAATAGCTTTTATATAAAGTTCAACGTCTCATTCTTATTTATAATATTTTTGTAAGTAGCTATTTCTTCTTGTCGTATTTGTAAAATCCTTCTCCAGTCTTGACACCTAATTTTCCTTCGCTTACTAATTTGTTTAGGATTGGTATCGGTTGCGTCAGCTGGCTCTCTGGGAACTTCTGATACCATCCTGCCAAGTAGTAAATAAATGATTATTAAACTAATGGGTATTTAAAAATCAAACATACACTGCTAATAAAATATCACATATATATATGTATACATATATATATATATGTATACATATATATATATATATATATATATATATATATATATATATATATATATATGTATATATATAAATATATTAATGTTAGATTAGTTGATTGATTTACGGCTTAAGGATAGACACTCCCTGGCCGATAATATATTATCTAAGGACCAGGGTCTTGAAGGCTTTCACCGATTTTTTAGAATGAAACAAATCTGTGTATGGAGCAGAAAATGTACATACATGAAAAGGTAGCTTAATTAACTGGAGCGTGATACTTAGTTTAGACTGGCCTGATATCTCTTCCAGTGTTCAGACTGCCTCTTATAAGCTTAAATACGTTCCACCTGGTATGTGGTGCTATAAATGTAAAGACTTTGGACATTCCGCAGTGAAATACCCGATTCCTGCCTAAGGCTATGGAATAAACATTCCAAACCCTTCAAAGGACTGTCCTGAATATAAAAATTGGGTGAGAAATTCACAAGTTACAAATACGCGAGCAGTACTAAAAAAAAGGGGGGGGGAACAGACTAAATGAAAATAATGGATGTTTCATCGCTGGTAGACGAGAAAAAATTGGTACACTCGAACCGGCATTAAGATTTCCTATTTTTACCGTTCTTTCTCTTTAAAACACCATGAATCTTTACAAATTTAGTGCAAAAATGTACAAAATTTATCAGAGAAACAATGATATGCGTTTTCCAAATTAACAAACTAGACTCACTAAGGAATCACCATTCAATAATGTTTATGATTTATCAAGAATCTATTTACCATCCATTACGAATTTAGCGACATCCAGTCCAGAGAAATCTGCCAACTCCAGGGGCCCCATTGGATGTCCTGCCCCAAATTTCATCGCTGTGTCTATGTCCTTTGCTGTAGCAATACCTATATCAGAAATCACATTTCTTAATGCATAATTTTTGTCATTCATTACCTATTAAATGATTAATGACGATAAAAATTATATTAAATTGTGTGTTCTTCTTCAATTTTATATTTTATTTGACTAAAAACATTTTTATACTTTTTTCATACGTCTGATATATGTTTTCAACATCTAAGACATCTAACTAAATTTTTTTCGCAAATAGTGCATTATATTTCAACGCGAGGAATATTTTTTCTTGCGTTAGACATGGATTAACTTTCTCTAATATATTGTTGAATTTACTTAATTTCCGTGCTTCAATTTCTATATTGTTTAGCTATTCAAAGTGAAATTTTGCTTTGCCTAAGCGGGTAGAGTGAAATTGGACGAATGTAAGAAACATTATAGTTTTAGAACCCTTATTATTTGGGCTCTTTTTAAAATGAGAATACTATTATAATTGTAGAAATGAACTAAGAAATAATAAAAATCAAGTTTCCAAAACAGTTAGAGACGATATTTTCATTTTAGAATTCTTTAAAAAGTAAAAAAAAAATCCAAATAACCAAGAAGTCTATATGAAACTAATGTAATATTTACCAGCATCAAGCATCCGCATTGCTTCTGACTGCAGAGGGAGAAGCAACTTGTTGACAATAAAACCTGGTGTGTCTTTGCAGGTAACACAGGTTTTACCTATAGACTGCCCCCATGCCATCATAGCTGCATATGTTTCTGGGGACATATCTTCTGTACGTATAACCTATAAGTAAAAAAACAAATAATAAATTCTGCAAGTAAAAGAAGTCCTGTCATATTCTACTTAATGAAAACCACACACACGTAATTCTATTCCGGTGTTATAAGTAGATGCTGTTCGCATGCTGAAAAGTCCGTCTGACAGGAACTGCGTCATCTGAGCGTGTTTACATGTAATATTTTTTTAAAATAATAGATATTAGTCATATTATGACTATTCCAGGGGTATTTATAGAAAAGGAAGAGGTTAGAATAGAAACATAACGAAATGTCAACTACTATTTTGTCCGACAGAGGTGGTCCATTATAAATATACGCCAGTCCATTTCTTACAGGAAATTGAAAGATATTTTGAAAGGTTACCAACCAAAATTCGATTTTTCAACTGTTTTCGAAATATTTAAGAAAATATGACATTACCAAAAATGCTCATGTCTCGTGTTATTTTTTCCCTCCTTTTCATACTTCTTCTACTCCAACAAATCCAAAATTTATCTTATTCTGTTGTTGTAGTTTATTGATAGGAGATCGTTGACCATTGAAATTGAAATGCTAGAGTTTAGGGATCGTATGGTAAAAATGACGTCATTTTGTATCAAAATGTGTTATTCTTCAGAAGAACTAAAGAAGGCTTGAATGACAAGCTAAAAAGTCCGCAAAAATACAACACTTTTTTAAAATAAAATTTAGCTTCATTTACTACGTAACCGAATCCCGACTATCTGTTTAAAGTCATCTTTAAACCGTTTTAACCGAACTAAAAGTTTTTTTGTGATTATATATAGTATATATGCATGCATGTACATACAAATTAGAACTAACGGGTTTTTCAAAGGCAGTTTTTTCTTTAAACAAACTATAAATAAACGATAAAATCAGCAAAAATAATAATTGTTGCATAAAATAATACAATAATAAGATAAATACCTCTAATAGTCTCATCACTACTGCAGGATTGAAGAAATGGAGTCCACCGTATTTGTCTTTCCTCTTTACTTTTGCGCCAATTTCCTTAACGGATAGGGATGATGTGTTTGTTGCAAGTAGTGTATGTTCAGGAGCCATCTAAGAAAAGTAAAGTATTTTCTAAGTAAAGTATTTGTTCATTTTTGAACAAATATTTTTTCAAACTACAGTGGGAAAATTTAGGTACTAAAAAAATATAATAAACTGATTCTGAAAGATATTTAACGTAATGATTGAAATAGAATAAATTGCTAGTATGTAGTACATCGCCTTTTGAAAATTTCTATATAATAAGAGGTACACTTCTCATAGATGGCTTGCTTCTCTTTGTTTACATTTTCACTTTGATTGTTATCATTAACTTCATATGGAATCGTTAGACGTAAGATAAGAGCCGTTTTGTTTTTCCATTTAAAGGCAACGATGTCAGCATGTCTTGTCGAGCCTTCATCGTCGATGCTGTAAACATCGAAGCAGTCGTAACCATTATCTTTCATAAGCTCCATGAGAGTCTGCTTCACTTTGTTATGGCGACGTGTAACCAGAAGTATGCTATGGTCGCATCTTCCCAGCACATGTGCTGGCGTTTCTTTCTCTTTGCCACATCCGCGACAAAGGAGACCAACATCTCTTGGTTCACTGCTAATGCCAGGAACTCCACGAAGCGGTGCATAATTAATGCTAAGTTTTAAGGTATTTATCCATTCCGAGCCCGATAAAAATTCTTTATTATAAATGAACTTGTTTGCTTTTGGACAGTCTTTAAAGTGTCGGACTCCGATGCCCTCCCACTTCGAGTTAGCCCATTCATTGAAAGAGTTTTCTCTCAAGGTCTGCCTCAGCTTCTTTATTTTCTGCATGAGGCTGATATCTTCTTTTGGAATTTCGAGTCTTTGGGCACATTCGAACGACTCCTTATTGCCTTTACGCTCCTTCGAATTATGACATCCTCACCTTCCAATAAGGACTGAGGATGTTTAATGAGAGACACTGTTTGGAACGGATACGCGAGACAAGGGAAAATATACTGATTAATGATATTCAGTTTTTGATCTGGCTTTAACAAATTTGAGGATGTCCGTAGCTCTAAATTGTTGGTCAAAGTGCGTACTGAATCTTTTTTAAAAGCGATTTCTGAAGTGAAGGAACATCCTAAGTATTTTATTTGTTCACAATCGCTGATTGACGTAATACTTTCCGCGCACTCAGTTAACGAACTATTCATGGAAATTAAGCACAAAAAAATATAGAAATTAAGCATTAAAATACATTCACATTGCCAATATGTAGCAGCCCACCCAAACCACCCCAAATCATCCTGCACAGATACCACAATACTTCTGTAGAATTCATCGACGTGGAAACTTAATGAGATATACTTACAAAGTCGAGATTTTCAAAGAGATCTTGCTTGATCTGTAAGTTCTCTATTATAGCTTCGATAACGAGATCAGCAGACTTCACGGCAGCAGGAATCTCCGTTGTAAAGTTCACGTTTGATAACGTCTTTTCTACGAAGGTATTAACGAAATCTTCTCCTTTAGATGGGTCTCTCTGCAAAAAATTACATTTACTTATAATGAGCTCAAAATACATAATACATTAAATATTTGTAGTATTTTTTTCGTAGGGCTTGGTGGTTAATTTTTAATTTTATGGGTTTATTTTTATGAAGGATAGACGAAGTACGACAGCTCGCATCGTCAGAAAAACAAGCAATTTTTGTATATATATATATATATATATATATATATATATATATATACATATATATATATATATATGTGTGTGTGTGTATATATATATATATATATATATTTGATGTACATTTTCGTATAATGTACCAAAATGTGTTTTTTTTTATTTAAACTAAGTATTTTAGCAAGGCTAAAATTTAGATATGATGTTATATAAATATTAACAAATCTATAATTAATTTGCCAAAAAATAATTTGGCCAATAAGCCAAAATAACACCAGACCGATTTAGAATTGAAAGGAGATTGGGGCTGATGAAAGAATACAGACTGTCGGGAAAGAGCGTCAGTTGGGCAAGGAAGGAAGGAATATATATATATATATATATATATATATATATATATATATATATATATATATAGGAAGGAATATATATATATATATATATATATATATATATAGGAAGGAATATATATATATATATATATATATATATATATATAGGAAGGAATATATATATATATATATATATATATATATATATATATGTATATATATATATATATATATATATATATATATATATATATATATTCCTTCCTTCCTTGCCCAACTGACGCTCTTTCCCGACAGTCTGTATTCTTTCATCAGCCCCAATCTCCTTTCAATTTTAAATCGGTCTGGTGTTATTTTGGCTTATCGGCCAAATTATTTTTTGGCAATTTAATTATAGTTTTGTTAATATTTATATAACATCATACCATTGTTTTGTAGTCTATGTAGTACGAATCGGCGTGTTTTTCTGCTGAGAAATGATTATTCCTTCTTCCAAAATTGTAATAAACGGCAAAAGGAACTCTGACAAATCATTTTGATCAATAACAGCATTCATTTTTCAGGAGCTAAATGCAATTCGAGTTTTCCCCTTTTCATTAAAAAGCAGTCCATGCGCATAAACTATTTGAAATAATTTACGTAATTTATTTTGAAATTTTACGAACAAAATATATTATTTAATGTTTACCTTAATGATTTGTAACAATTTTGATAAAATATTTAATGATATTGTTAGGATTAGCTACATTTGATACAAAATAACAAAAAACAACCTGTGAAAAAGTATAAACTCAAACATTTTCTGACTCTTTAATGAGTAATTTCTTTTCAATAATGACAACTTATGCCATGTTTTTTCATCACTTCCAAGAGTCCTTTGGGAGCATTTCTTACTAAATTAATTAAAGTTCTCTCTGGTATGTTTTCCCAAGCTTGTGTTATCCTTTCTTTGAGCTCATCAATATTTTGGATTTTTGACTTCTAAAAGTCATAGACTTCTCTTGCCATAATTCACCACCAATTTTCTATCGGATTGAGATCCTGACTAAGGGCTTGCCAATCTAAAATGTTGATTCCAAAATCCTGAAATCATTGTTTTGTAGCCTATGTAGTACGAATCGGCGTGTTTTTCTGCTGAGAAATGATTATTTCTTCTTCCAAAATTGTAATAAACGGCAAAAGGAACTCTGACAAATCATTTTGATCAATAATAGCATTCATTTTTCAGGAGCTAAATGCAATTCGAGTTTTCCCCTTTTCATTAAAAAGCAGTCCATGCGCATGACTCCGCTACTTCAATGCGACCTTCTTGACAACATTTTTTATTATTTATTACGTCATGCCAGTAATAATTTAAGCCATCTGGACCATCAGTGTTAAGTTTTTTTCATCACTAAAAATAAAGCTTGACCATTTTTTGGCTATTTTAAATATGATTTTAAACAAACTGCAGTCGTCGCTGCAAATGATGTTTCTTGAGCTGTGGTTTTTGCATTGCCTTACAATATTTCAAGAACTTTATCCACTTCCTCATGAAGCTAGCATCACATGCTAAATCATCGCGTCCCAATCAGTGCAAAGGATGCTCCTGTTTTTGAGATTTCTCTCAAAACTGTCCGTTTCACCTGCTTCAACAAATTTGGAGGACTTCCACATCTTTTATCTTTCCCGTAATTGTCTTGGCTGCAATTTAAAAAGTTGTTGGCCACTCCTTGGGAGGGGTTTTGCTCACGAACAATTTGTCTCTGGGTCAACCCACCTCTTCTTAAGTCCATAATTCTTTCTTCCTACCACTACTAATACTAATTCACAGGAATCGCCTCAGCATAAAAAACAATCACAATGTACTCTCTCTTCAACAGTTAGAAGAAAACTGATGTGGTAATAATCCATTAGTACACCTGACGATAGAAAATTAACATTGAGTTTATACTTATTCACAGCGTAAACATGTTTTTTAGGCGAGATTTGATGACCGTAAATTATCAAACAAATCAAAGGCTTCTTGGCAATCGAATAACACAAAAACAAATCACAAAAAATTATTGTGCAATGAATTCACTTATAAATTTAATAAATACTTTGATTTTATAAGTTGAGTTTATAATTTTTAACATTTTAACAGGACTGTGTATATATATATATATATATATATATATATATATATATATATATATATATATATATATATACAAATTTGAACCACAGGTATTTTCGTGACCTATGGACTCTGAAAAGTTCATTGTAACTCCCTGTTACGCCTTACTGCCGGCGTCATAAGTGCGTTTTCTCCCTATGGAGACACGAAGGAAACGCGCTAAAAAAAAAGTTTTTACTCATGTGGGGTTCAGGAAGCAAGTTTTTTTTTCGAAACTGCTAAATAAATAGCCCAGATTAATAATGTTTTCACTCCTTTAATATATAATAAGAAGATCGTATAAACATTTTGTTAAACTTACTAATTCAACCTAAACTAAAAAAAAAAAAAATCAAGAACAAAAAATTAAAATTGAAAAGAAAGGCCAAAATATTTACAGTGTTCGGTTAATCGGAATGGTAGATAGAAAAGGTGCCATTCGAAAAAAAAATCTGCAATAAATATTTATTTTTTTATTTCTTATCTAGAAAGAATGTTAGCAAATATAGAATGATAAAGATTAATCTCAAGAACCTTGAATTCTCTGCTTTCTTTGTGCTATTTTTATCAAAACTATTTTAGGAAATGTGTTATCTCATCGCGCTTCCTCAACTTTCTTATTCCAAGTGTCATTTGGAAATATTAGAATATAACATTTTATTTTTTTTAAAAAACACCTCCACAAGGCGAAAGATACACTAGCGGATATTATACACTACACCTTCTTGAGTCCAGTTAAGAAAGCTCTATTATAAGCATCAAATAATAAAATACGTTTCTCATTTACATGCACATCATATCAGTGTATCGGTGGATAGTCAAGTTGGAGACGTAGAAAGGGGCGTTGAGGATTTTACGGAGGACTTTGGATTGGAAACGTTGGATAATGTTTATATTTGATGGATTAGCTGATCCCTATAGTTATATCCCGTATGTCCATATCGGTCTTAATCTAAGATTTATTTTAGTGATTTTTTTTTTGTTGTTGTTGTTTTTGAAATTACAGCTGCTAAAAAACCTCTCGCGTCTTAGATTAGATTATAACGAGTACGTGTTGTAAATCTTAATAGTTGGTAGATCTTAAGATACACCAGTCTGATTATATTAATGTTATGTTGTCCTATTACAATGGATTGTTAAAAAGCGCAGCATACATATTAATCTTCGTTGGGATTTACGATTATTAAAACAATTACTTTTTGAAAATAGTCGATAAACAAAATTTGTACAAATAGAATCATCTTCCTACTCCTACGGACTATGAAATGTATCCACTTTTCATGATAAAGAGACGCTTGTAGATTTGGTTATATAGGATTCCTAGTGAGATTAAAATAATAGACTCACCTATGCATAACTAGTATGCATAAAGTTTCAACTTATATATTTCAAAATCTTTGAACAACGCTACCGTAGGCCTCGGAATAGCTCCTCTTGCCGGAAAACCAGAGAAGGTCTACTTTAAATAAACTAATATTAAATGTTTAAAATGTTATTAAAAGTATAATTTTTTAAAGATCTGTAGGTGAAACCACAAAAAAGTAGCAGCTATCCTTCAATATACAAACGAGTTTATCTAAATTCTCGTCGATTCGTTGATCTAAACATAATTTGTCCAATCCAGGGATATCCAACACACATCGGTTGGTAGGCCAACTAAAAATTTCCTAAGCTGAGTTAGCCCTTACTTATCAAAATAAAACAACAAATTATTAAAAATATTTTATTATCCTACAACATTCAAAATATTTTGTTAACTTACAATTAATATGACTCTTCTTTTTTTATTTTACTTGAGATTTTTTTAATATCAATGAATAATTTAGTCGACTCGCATTTTCGCTTCAGCCGTCTATTGCTTCCATTTTTTCTACCACTATGAATTTAGAATTAATTAAATAATTAATACGAAAACTGCAATTTATTCATCCATGCTAAAGAATAATCACCAACCTCACAAATTCCAACAATAAACATAAATAATGGAAATATAAAATCATATTTAAAAAATATAGAGAAAGGTTGTTACCTTCAACTGTGATTTGGCCACTCGTTGCACGCCCTTCTCGATCGTGTCCCTCGCTTTAGCGATCAGCTTGTCGTTGGTGTCAACGAGGGTGACATTCTGTCCAACTTGCGCCGCCAGCTGGAAAGCAGTGTTAAAAATGTTAATGAAATCCTAAATTAAAAATGATACGCTGACTTTTTTAGGACACTGACAGCAAATAAAGAATATAAATTCCGCAGATAAGGAATGCCAATAAAAAAGGCTGTTTGTGTGAAACAATAAGTAAATAATAATCAAGATTCATTGTGTGTAATGGTTTTGCTAAGTTTCTTGTGACCTTTAGTATCAATTAATTGACTTAAATTGGCGGAAGGTCAATAATAAAAAATGTTTTTATTCTATTTCCATAAATCCTTGCAAATATTACTTTTTTTTCCCCCACAATATAGTATCCCTACACCGTGGAAGTTTATTTAGAGTCGCAAAATTATATATAACATATTTTATAAAACATCATATTTATTTGAAGAAGGCCCAAAAGGTTTACATGTGTTATTGCGTCAAAGCCTGAACTATACGAAGTATAAAAAATTAGCGTTTTTTTTATTTCTTAAAGTTTCTTCAAAACCATTTAGTTTAATTGAAACCAATTGATGATCTACATGTTTGGTAATTGTAATCTTTTCGGTTAAATGCTTTGTTTCATGTAAATTATAGAAAAACGTCCAAATATTTCGATATTTTCCCCACATTATAGCTTTAGCTCAACTCAGGAATTGAAGAAAACGTTTTATTATTGATATTTGATGTCTATTTGAATATATAAAACTGTTTCCAGACTTCCGTTCATTTTTTCGTACCGTATATATAATTTCCTCGGCCTATTGAAGAATACCGTGTTGTGAATAAGCTTTGACCTCCTGCCATATAAAAATAAGGTAAAAATGCAGTTTCCAGCCCTCCAAACCGATTTCTTTCAAACTTTGCACAATAACGTATTTTGATGCACTAAACACGAATAAGATAAAAAAAAAACGTCGGATTTAACTAGGAAAGAAGTTATTAAGCACATAAGTTCACTGTTGTGCAGGTTATGAGAGCTAATGTAAACAATTAAATTTGTGACGACTTTAAGGCATACATGACTTTAAGGCATAAATGACGACTTTAAGGCACACATGCTATGCGTTTCCGCTCGCTACGCTTGCTCAAAAAGATAACAAAACCCCAGTCAATCCAACTCGCTAAAATTAATAGAATATAATATTAAGCACTAAAGTTAGGAAGGTTATAAAACTAGGCGTCATCAGCGTATTTGTAAACATGCGCATGCGCAGATACTTAACATTGGGAAACAGAGAACTCTCATTTGAAATGTTCAGAAACTATTTATTCAAAGATATTGTTAATTTTAAGGGCATTCTCACCCGTCGTCACCTGTCGCTTAAGGGCATACGTGCTATGCGTTTCCGCTCGCTCAAGAAAATAACAAAACCCCAGTCAATCCAACTCGCTAAAATTAATAGAATTCTATTAATTTTAACTGGGGTTTTGTTATCTTCTTGAGCGAGCGGAAACGCATAGCAAGTTTGCCCTTAAAATCGCCCTAGACATTCTTCTGCATTCCTAATCATTCGTCCTAGACATTCTTCTGCTATTATAAAGGCATTAGCTAATTATTAAGGGATTTCTGATATATAATACTTTTCATGAACGAAACAAGAAATGTGAAGAGTGTTTCATTATTTAAAAAAATGATTGTAAATAAATAACTGCTGATGAATTTCGATAATTTATGGTAAATTTCAATTAAACTTCCTTATTACGAACTTTTCTATACCCGCGCATGCGTATGTTGACAAATTTAGTTGTTTACATTAGCTCTCATAACCTGCACAACAGTGAACTTAAGTGCTTTATAACTTCTTTCCTAGTTAAATCCGACGTTTTCTTTTAACGTATTCGTGTTTAGTGCATCAAAATACGTTATTGTGCAAAGTTTGAAAGAAATCGGTTTGGAGGGCTGGAAACTGCATTTTTACCAAAAATAATATCTGTAGCGTTAATTACAACGGTAAATTACTCCTGAGTGAGCTTGAAGGTGGCTAGTAATTACTTGAGGTGATATTGTTTTTCTAAGTAATTAACCTTAATAATGCTCATTATCTAAGAAGATAGCATTCCTACCAAACGTGGAACTTTAATAATGTCCCTCATTCCTTTCAAAATGTATATCAATATCATAATTAGAATTACTCTGAAAATAATTATATTACCTTATTCTAAAATTTTAACGTAACTATATTTAAAGGAAATTATTTTTGAGGTTTCTTCGCTGGGGAGAATTATTTGTGTTCTTTATGCGGCATTCTCCAGCGGTCTGTTTTTTAGTGTGATATTTCGCAGAAATCCTATTCTGCTTCTTCAGACGGTTGTCCATTTTTCACTTTTTAAGTTTGTTATTTTTAAAATAACCTATAATATATTGAGCTTATTTTAACATATGGTGCTTTCAGATATGCATTCTTGTATCGTCGTCTGTTGACAATGTGTAGAGCCGATGGAACTGTTATGAAGCTTTTCTTCGTCTTGCTGCGATGTCTCTGCCAATCTTCCTTTTACAGTTCTAAGCACGGGCTTCCAGGTAGGGTGTAGGATAACACCTTCATATCTGTTGAGAGTCTTCGGATGCTTAAATATCTCTACCGCCACTCTGACTAGCCTTCTTTGACGATTATCTTCTTTAGCTAGGTCTCTAGCTTCGTCAAAAAGCATTTGTCCGGGACATTCTTCGCCGTGTCTGGCTACAGCAGACAGCACAGTGTTGCCTTATCCTTGCGGCTACTTTCTTTCCAGTCTGTCCGACGTAGACTGTTCCACAGTCACATGGAAGGACGTAAACTCCCTTGTCCTGTAACCACTGTTTACTGATCCGAGCGAGTCACCTATTTTGTCTAGGGGTCGGAAAGCGACTTATACACCTCGATTTATGAAGAGTCTGCCTACCTTTTCGCTTATACCTCGGACGTATGGCAACGATACTCGGTTTGAGGTTTCTTTATTTTGTTTCTCAAGCATTTTTCTTTGTTTTTTTTCTTTTTAATACGGCTTTGTCCACTTCCTTAGTTGCATAGCCGTTCGACTTGAGAACATTCTTCAGGAAGGCGAGTTTCGTTTCGAGGTATGCGTGTTGCTGCATAATTTCAAAGCTCATAAACGTAATTATGTATTTATTTCTGTGGCTCCTGAAAATACTTCATAGGCGGTCTTGGCGTGTTGTTGGAATTGCTGGATGGTGGAAATTGATGTTCAGAAGGAGGAAAAAAGTTCAAAATTTCCACAATAAAATACCTCTGGAAATTTAGGACTTTTAGCGCGTTTTTTTCTTTTTCTCTAGCAATTCTTTCTTTTTTGCAGAATGTTTTCAGGGAGTAAGTCCCATTTTCAATGCGCATGAAAAGAGGGAATTGAAGTCTTTTAAATATATATAAATGGTGTGAACTAAAGGAAGTAATTTATTTATGTTTACGCAATGTGGGCGATAAAACATTTAGACTACAATGAAAAATATTTA
Organism: Gonocerus acuteangulatus; assembly: GCA_946811695.1. Taxonomy (NCBI): domain Eukaryota; kingdom Metazoa; phylum Arthropoda; class Insecta; order Hemiptera; family Coreidae; genus Gonocerus; species Gonocerus acuteangulatus. The sequence goes on from OX328130.1 coordinate 51,520,459, forward strand.
TGATTTGTGTTGTGGTAATATGTCCTGTAGTGTTATTAGCTTGCATTTAAAATATTCATACGTCGTTGTTAAATTTGTCTGTTCAGATAGTCAAGTGTGAAGTAGATGTAATGTCTACAGTTTGTTCAGACAGTCGTACGCCCTGTAGTTATCCTTCTTTCAATGTTATTCAGTCAATACGGCTTTGTTTCTCAACATAAGTTACAAATATTAAGTATTTTAGTCTAAAGGTGACACAATGGTATACTTATCGGTTTTATAAGTCTTTCGGAAATTTATTAAGAGTTTGTTTAATTTTAAAATTCTTTATATTGTGTTATAGTAATTGATTTGTTTCAAGTATTAGAGTGTTTTTTCTATACAAGAAGAAGTACATCCCTTTGGCTGTTTGGCTATAAATCAACAAGAATCATCTTATATCGATGGTTATAGGGAAAAACTCGGTATTTTCAAAATCTCTACTTTTCAGTCAGCTCATTAATAGTTAAATTAAAAGATTATTACAAGACGCCAAGAAACCCACAGATTTTAAGCGATCAAGTCTGTATGTTAGTGGGATGTATTACACACTCTCCATGGTACTCTGTACTCTTTTTGACAATTTTCCCACTTATCTAGTTATTCTCTCTACATGGACCTTCAGAAATTTTAAAATCGAGAATAAAGGGTCATAATCTTTTAATAAGAAATATTTCTTTATTATTGCTTACCTGAGCAATCCCTGAGCCCATAAGTCCCCCTCCGATGACGGTGACATTCTGTATGGGCGACAGGCCGTACGAACTTACAGCGAACCCTCTGCTGAACACCCTGAACGAAAGAGCCATAGCAAGTTGACAGCTTGAAACAATCAGTACAACTAAAGGCTAAATAGAACGCCTTATATCAGGCACTCGATGAGATAAGAGCATTTAAAACTCATTCGAGATAATCGTTACATAATAGCCAGTCATTCCGAATCATTTGTACGATTCTACTTGAACTTTTGAATCCTGAGATATAGTAGAAAACTCTTCAATTTTTGTTGTCATCATTTTAAATCCACTGATTTTAAAAGTCACTAATAACTCGACTGAATCAGCACTCTAAAAAATATGTATAAAAATGTAATCATCATTAATTTTCATAAACCTTCCAAATGCAATTGTACATTTGATTTCCTAATTATTTCACTATTTAAAGTTGTTAACGTCCACTTTTACATGACAACGATTTTCGGATCGGGATTATTAAAGGTTACCACACTTTTCTAGCCAGGTTAGGGGTATTAAATCCACTGCATTCGCCTTAGCACTTTTTTCCATTGAATATATATTCTGTAAACACATATAAGTTTAATCATTAAATTTTAAAATTACTTTCCTCACCAAAGTCCAATATATTCTAAAAAATTAATGAAACCAACAAAATAGAATTGAACAAATTATCGTGCCTTCGAAATGGTTCTGTACATTTATAAAATACTAGCCAAAAATAGATAAAATCTTGCTGTTCCTCAAAGGGAAAATTATATGATAAAATATAGGACCGTTTAGTCGGCTAAATTATTTAAACATTTAAATACTTTTCAACTATTCAGGACATGAAAAATATAACAACAATAAATTAAATTTATACTACAAAATAAAAAGGAAAAAAAGAAAGAAAGTATATTTGTGTGAAACGGAAACTGAACATTAGGATAAATTGTAAACAATGACTTTGTTGTTTTTTTAAAACCCATAAAATAAAAAAGAAATCAGAAAAATACAAATTAGAAATGTATAACGGAGGCTACATCATCCCTATTCAAGGTTCATTTACAGAAAGGTAAATGGACGAGACAGTTGAAAACAATATGCCCAACAAAAAACCGAGGTCGGTCCCAGAGAAAAGAAAATCAGTTTAATCTGCGTTCCTGAATAATTTCCTGAATAAATGTAATCGTAAATACCTAGTTTTGTTGTTTTATATTTTTAATATACAGCTGACTCAATTTTTAATCTTGTATTTATCTTTGCTTTAGAACAAACCTAAACTTCTAATGGAATGATTTTGCTTATTTTTACAACACAAACAAGTTTCTCATTATACGGATTTGTATGCTAATTTTCCTGTAACAGCAGATTGATAATTTTGTTTTAGATTAAACCCCTAAACCTAATGCACCTATTTAGTTTGTTTTTACAATACATTTTCCTCTTCAGAGACTTACGACATATACCGAGTTTCGTTACAATATAACGAAAATGTCGACTGCTAGGGGCATTTTTAATAATTTTTGTCATGATAATCATTTTTTATGGAGATTGTCAACAAAAGTTGTGAACACTAACGTCTTAAAAAACGCATTCATACTGATATGCGTATTTGAATTCTAACAAGGGTAATTTTCGGTATTTGGTGATAAAGGTATTTTTTTTAAATTCGTTTACGAGAACAAACTCAATAAACACATTCCTTTGATATATATATCATCAAGATAATAATTGCCAGACTTTTTGTGTCGACTATGTTTGGTTAACTGTCCTAATGTATTAGTGTTGTTTGTGCATTTTGTATGAATGGTTTTCTCGCTTTTTTGTTCACACAATATTTATTGATTAATTTCTTCTAAAATAATGTATTCACTACAATCCTGTATTTGTATCCAATCATGTATATACTGCAATTACTATATTTTTATTTTGTTTTTAATTATTTTTCGTTTTTTTCTTCCCCAAATTTTACTTATTTTTTTCTTTAAATATGTATTTTTTTTCATATATAAATCGGATTTTTTGCTATCGTTAATTAACGGCCAAATTATATTCGAAGCACATGAATTGGACTTTGGGGGGGGGGTGGTAAAAGGATGGTCAAGACAGAACTTTATTCTAAATAAAGTACTTAATTAAATATAATAATTAAACATGAATTGGTCGGGGACTTGTAGTTAATTAAGTTTGCGATTAAATTACATGAAGCAGAATTTAGAAGAATAATTTTATTTTATTTTAGGACGCATTACATCATAAGTGATTTGCTTGTTAAGTAATAAATAATGCTGGTCCTCAATAAACATGGGTTATAACAAGTCCGTGATATGTAGGATAAAAGGTTAAATCGTTGATGGTTGATATGCAGTGTGTTAATTTGCGAGAATAATTACCAAGTGGCCACTTAATTCATTTCGTTTATTACCCCCCCCCCCCCTCGCAGAATTGCTCTTCATTTGTGACCTCATCAGCCATCTCTCTGTGTTTACAAAAATCGATTCACCTATTGAAGATGGCATACCACGAGATATAATGACTCCGAAGCTACACGTTTATCAATATAATCTGCAAATGTTTGCAGCTGAAACCTTCTTAAACCGTGTAAAAATAACTTGTCAGCATTAATCGGGCGTTTGAGAAATATCTAAAAACTATCTAGTAAAGAAGTCGGAATACACTTTAATTTTCGAAACATTACCTTTAAATGCTTAATTTTTTAGGTCTTATTTGAAAGAAGAGAGAAATTATATAAGCACACACACACACACATAACTATATATATATATATATATATATATATATATATATATATATATATATATATATATATATATATTAGCACTTTCCTCCGAAGGAAAGTAGCTATTGAGGTTGCACTCAACGGAACACGTTCATGACGGAATTTTTGAAAAAATTCTTCAAATCATTATCGATCCTACCTAGTAGACACGGAAAATGACCCCCGTATATATATATATATATATATATATATATATATATATATATATATATATATATATATATATATAGAGTTATATATGTGTCCGTTAACACGATACAGGCCAGAGTTTTTGTTTTTTCGCCACGAAACTTGGTATATAGTGTTTCCCCATCAAACTATTGAACGAGTTAACCAACAAAATCGTTCCATCTTGAGGGGGGGGGGGGGGGGTTACTCCGGAGCCAAAGTAGTTATTTGTCAATAACAGTCGTAATTTTTGTTACATTTCAACGAAACTCGGTATGCGTTGTAGTCAACAGAAGAGAAAAATGTGTTGTAAAAATAAACTAAATCGGTTCATTAGGAGGGAGGGGGGTTTACTCCGGAGCCAAAGTAGTTATTTGTCAATAACAGTCGTAATTTTTGTTACATTTCAACGAAACTCGGTATGCGTTGTAGTCAACAGAAGAGAAAAATGTGTTGTAAAAATAAACTAAATCGGTTCATTAGGAGGGAGGGGGGTTTATTCCGGAGCCAAAGTAGTTATTTGTCAATAACAGTCGTAATTTTTGTTACATTTCAACGAAACTCGGTATGCGTTGTAGTCAACAGAAGAGAAAAATGTGTTGTAAAAATAAACTAAATCGGTTCATTAGGAGGGAGGGGGGTTTACTCCGGAGCCAAAGTAGTTATTTGTCAATAACAGTCGTAATTTTTGTTACATTTCAACGAAACTCGGTTTGCGTTGTAGTCAACAGAAGAGAAAAATGTGTTGTAAAAATAAACTAAATCGGTTCGTTAGGAGGGGGGGGGGTTACTCCGGAGCCAAAGTAGTTATTTGCCAATACCAGACGTAATTTTTATTTGATTTTATTCATCAAGATCAGTAGACGAAAATTTAAAGCTTTGTGTATTTATTACGTAGTGTAGTACCCCACATACACAAAACTCTAGAAGGAAATTAATTATAAAAGTAAAGGTGCTCATAATAAATTCAAAACAGAAGAAGTATTAATGTTTTTGTTTTATTTATCTATCTAAGTTATTTTAAGCAAATTATTCAGGAATGCACTCGACACTACCCAATTCTGAGGAGAGTGCTTAGTTATGCAGCTCCTCCGTGACGGACTTTTGTATATTTGTATCCTGTCTGTATAACAATAACGGACTTATTTTGGTTACATTTTACGAAAAAATACTTTATTTACGAAATGCGAAAGGTTGTTAACTAGCAGAATCTGCCTGCCACAGCAAAATTAGCTCCAACAGGGTTTTTGTTAAAAGCCTTCCTATTTATAGATATTTAGCCGTGGGAAACCACGTCCAAAGGGATATTATCTATTGTTTTTCAGAAAACGTTTAAAAAATAAACAATTTTTTGTTAAGGATATTAAATGACGAGTCATATTCGTCTATATAAATATGTTACTACATTTTATTTTTTTCTTATTCCTTTAATTTCCTTTCTTTATTTTATTTTATTTGTATTTTTATTATATATGCAAAGCAATGTTGAATGAAACTTGTATGATATGGGACTTCAGCGATAATGTTATTTTAGCATAATTAGGAAGCGAACAGTGAAATTGGCAGAGACAAAATTATAAAAAGAATACTTATATGTTGTACCAAGCGACTAAAGCGAGATAATTGTGGAACATTTACTTTTCGTCGTCGTTTTAAGAGTTTGTTTTTATTCAACGCCATCGGATGAAAGGGAAAGAATTTTCAAAAATGTTTTCAATAAGATAACCACCCATGGCCATAATTTTTATTAATTCTCAAGCGCTTAAACTGATGCGATTATAAGGTATTAAATAAAGTATAATTTAACAGAAGATATAAATAAGTAGTAAGAGTCGTCAGTAGGGTATACAATTTATTTAATTCTGTGTAGATATTTCAGCAGCTCACTCAGTAGTATTCATTTATATAAATAAAAGAAAAAAGGCCGTCACGGAGGAGCTGCATAACTGAGCACTTTCCTCAGAATTGAGTAGTGTCGAGTGCATTCCTGAATAATTTGCTTAAAATACCCTAGATAGATAAATAAAATAAAAACATAAATAGTTCTGCTCGTTTGAATTTTTTATGAGCACCTGTTTCAATTATTTATTTTGTAATTAATTTCCTTCCAGAGGTTTGTGTATTTGGGGTACTACACTTTGTTATAAATACACAAAGCTTCACATTTTCGTCTACTGATCTTGATGAATAAAATTTAATAAAAATTACGACTGGTGTCGGCAATAACTATTTTGGCTCCAGGGCAAACCCCCATTCCTAGTGAACCAATTTAGTTTATTTTTCCAACAAATTTTTCTCTCCAGTTGGCCACAACGAATACCCAGTTTCGTTGAAATATAACAAAAATTACGACTGTTATTGGCAAATAACTACTTTGGCTCCCGAGTAAACCCCCCTCCAGATGGACCGATTTTGTTGGTTAACGAACTCGTTCAATCGTTTGATGAGGGAATACTATGTACAAAGTTGCGTGGGGAAAAAAACAAAAACTCTGGCCTGTATCGTGTTAACGGACACATATGTAACTAATATATATATATAAATTTTAACTGGGGTCATTTTTGGTGTCTGGAGGATCGATTCCTTCAGAGGGAAGTGCTAAAAATGTAGAGAAATTGTAAAAAAGGAATAAGAGCTATAAAAGAAAGAAAAGTCAGACTCGCAGGAACTGCGTTATTTTAGCGCGTTTCCGTAACGTTCTTATCCCTAGTGATATTTGGAAAGCATGGAATAAATAGTTAATGTTACGCACTCAGCCTATTTGGCTTTCGTTCGGAAAGCTCCATTACAAACAACCGAAAAAATGTTTCTCGTTTAACTGATAAATTATTGCTTCTTTGAAGTTTTTAGCTCTTATTTTCCGCTTGACATCGTTCCATCGAAAATTACTTCTGAACCTTTTTTGTAGAGACTTTAGTAATGTTTCGAATTGTTTTCTGCTATTTTCCCAACCGTTTTCGAGGTATTTAACACTAGATTTACCAGACTAGTCATTTTGACTGGTCCGTGCAATTTCCTTTCAAAATTCCTACTACATATAACATTTGATTTCCTAAATGATGTTATGACTTTTGTAGCTATAAAAGAAAATACATTTAATGTACTTAATGTTACTTTATATATATTAGTAACAAATATATTTGTTGTTATTGAAATTTATACCAGTACCAGGTCTTGTATATCTAGTGTTAAGAAAATATACGAAGGTCTTAAAATGTGTCATGTTTATTAAAACAATTTTTTTTCTGTTACTCCTTTAACTCCATGTGTATCTTAAATTGAAATATCTTAGATTCGGCGCATTTAAAATATGTCGTAACTATTTCAATTGAATAAAATATTTCTGAATATCAAAAATTAAAATTAGTCTGAAAAAATTATTATAACAATTTTTTCTCGAAAACGGTTATATATATTACTTTGAAAATGGTTTCATTCGTATAATAATTAGCATTCTGCGTCAGTTTTTAATTGGTAAATGTTTATTTTAATTGAACTATTGTAAATGCAAAATGATTTTTTTTTCAGTAAAGACTAAAATTAAATGAGAAGTGTGTTTGCATTACTTGTTGTTATAGTAGTTACTATTATTCACTAGAAGAGTGGAGAGCAATTTAGGGTTGGATAATGCCAGTTTCCTGCGTAATGTGGTTCCTATAATCTAGCTTTTCGTGAAAATTGAAGCATATGTTTACATATTTCGCAAAATTAAAAAAAAAAAAAAGAAAAAAAAAAAAAAAAAGAAAAAAAAAAGAAAGTCCGACTCGCTCGCAGCATCATCTTAGCGCGGTTCCGTTCTTATCCGAAGTGCGCTTAGGAAAGGAATAGTAGCTGCTATTGGTAGGTTTTGATCTTTCGTTAAAAATATAAAATAAAATCTCAAAAAGAAGGAAGCTTAAAGAGCCACATATGGAAACTGGCAGTTTTCTAAGCGGACGGGACTCTCCCGTCATTGCGACGCTCACTCTAGGAAAACTCTATTACCAATATGATTCTTATTTTCTCAGCTTTAATGAAATACTCATTCCACCGTTTAATAAACTTAAAAAACAAAAGTGAGGTAAACAGTGACAAAACCCCGTTTAAAATAACAAAACTAACACTTTCGTAGTTTTAAGCTTACTTCTCCGACTGACATTGCCCCATCGCAATTTGCTTCAGAATCTTTTTTTTAGAGAATTTAGTAAGCTTTTGAATGGTTACTACCTACCTAATATCGTACTTCCCACGATTTCTTAACTGTTTTGAAGATATTAAGGGGGAAAAATGGTGCTAATACCTACCGATAGCTGCTATATTCCTTCACTAATTGCACTTGAGATAAGAACGGAACCGCGCTAAGATGAAGCAGTTCCTGCGGGTCGGACTTTTTTTTTGGCAGACAAATTAATGTATTATGTTTATATTATAATATAAATATTATGTTTATAAGAAGAGCAAATCACTTTAATTGCGGTGTAAAATATTGTTGCTAGCTAAATCTAAGTATTATATAAGCTCATAAGGAAAAAATGGTGCTAATGACTCAGATTTCGATGCACCATAAAAGAAAAAAAAATTAAGGACAATATACGAAGATTCCAAACCATTTCATGTCTGTTAATAAAATATTTTATTCTAATCCCAATAACGCAACACTTATACACAAATAAACTTTTTTTAGGTACCTATTTACCTATACGTATAAAATAAGATTATAATGAGCGATCCGCTGTGGCATACACCAAGTACTACCACCGTGTGGAGTGCAACTAGTATAAACCGGTACGTCAGTACCACTGTGGTATGTAAAGAGCGGCTGTTCTGATACTGGCAAAAATTAGAAATCCTACATTCCTACAGTTGTTTGGAGGCTTATCTTTATGACCCTAGAAAGGAACTTACAGATGACGAGGGTACACTGGGCGATACCTGTACTGGGAATGCCCTCCACCCTAAGCCTCCTAGCTCCTCACCTTCGAATTCATATGATTTCGTTCAATGAATTTAAAAAAAAATTAATAAATAGATAAAAACTTCTGAAAATAGAATACCAAAAACAATTCTAAAGAACGAAATCAACACCAGTACAGTAATCTAGATATTCATAGGGCATCTTCGAATTCCAAGATACCGTTGAAACAAAATATTGTTTCTATATATAAGTATCCTGTTTTATTGACTAATACATTTGACTACTATAAGCAATCACAAAAATAACGAGCAGTGAAAAAAAAAAACTGTAGGAAACACACAAAAAGATTCGTTCAAATGAACGAAATTACCTATGTTTTAAGCACTTATTTCTCCAAATATGACCATCCCATCGCAAATGTCTTAAAAACATTTTTTGTAGAAAATTTAGTAACCTTTCGAATGGTAACCTTTCGCTTCCCAAGATTTTCAACCGTTTTCGAGATATTAATGAAAGTATACGAAGTTCCCAAAATTTTCATTATTTCTAGCAACAGAAAATTGGTCTCATTTTTCCTATCCTGTTTTACAAACAAATACATTTTCCTAACATAAGAAATTACAAAAATAAAAAACCAAGGGAAAGAGACAAAAATTACAAAAAGAACGACAAAAACCCGTTCATAAGAACAAAACAGACGTATTTGAAGTTTTAAGCACTTATTTCTCCGATTGACATAACCTAATCAAAAATAGTTTTAGAATCATTTTTGTAGAGAATTTAGTAAGCTTTCAAATAGTGTCTATCCACTTACCACGATTTCCCAACCGTGTTCGAGATATTAATGAAAATATACGAAGTTCCCAAAACTTTTCATGTCTGTTCATAAAATATTTTATTCTAACCTTCCTTAACTCCAAACGTAACATAACTTTCAACATATTAGTTTTAATGAAAGTAGAACATGCAGATAATGTTTCAACTGAATCCCGTGATTCTAAGTACCCAAACCAAAAACGGTATTCAAAAACTATTTTTCCAATTTTCTCGAAAACAGTTAAAGCTATCGCCTTGAAAATGGTTTCATTCGTTTTCCTAGCCCAAGAAGCCTATAAAAAGAGTACTTACAAGCTTATGAACTCAAAAACGTAAGCGTTACGATTTTCTTTTGCGCGAATTTCGCCCCAAACGCCATCTTCCAGTGGGCTGGTTAACGAACTTGACCTTCAAATTGGACGACTGATTTTTGTACCAAATTTCATCAAAATCGGACCATCAGGGAAGCCAGAAATGAGCGAACAGACAAATATATATATATATATATATATATATATATATATATATATATATATATGTATATATATATACATATATTTAAATATATATAAATAAATATATACATATATATATATATATATATATATATATATATATATATTCACAAGAATTAATATATATATATATATATATATATATATATATATATATATATATATATACAAATTTGAGCCACCGTTATTTTCGGTCTCTAGGGGTTCTGATACGCGAAATTTTCTTGTCGGCACTTCCGGATTGTTTCATTGTATCAACCTTATAAGCGGGGTTCCGCCCTATAGGGGAGGGAGGAACCGCGCTAAAAAAAAAAAAAAAAAAAAAAATTAACTGTATCTCCCCAGCTATGCAAATGGCACTAAGCATAAAAACCTTATGCAAAATATTTTATTGTGAGCTATTCCAGGCTTAATCCGATCCAGCCAATGATTCCTGTGTTAAAGTATATTTTATTGTTTTGTTTTATGTGAAAATGTGTATTTGATAATAGAATATCCCGAGTAAGTATGTCATTTATTTTAAGTTCTTTATGTTTTCAACTCATGAATTGCTGTCTATCTGAATAGTAACTCCCTTGATAAAATATTTATAATAATATAATGTAAGGAAAAAAAAAATCTCCCGATTAATTTCACATGTTTCAGTCAATAGCGTATCTTTATGTCGTCATTCAGGATTTCGGGCCCTGGAATTTCTATAACAGGGATTATTCACGCTCGGAAAAATGCTGCGTTCAATGGAGAGTGGATTGGAACTTGCAGATTAATTAAAAACTGCAGGATTAAAATAAAAAAAATCCAGAAAGCTTTCCGGTCTATATTTTAATATCGAGAAAAAAAATTCCCGGCAGATTGGTCTTTTATCCCCTAGAATTGAGGAGTAAATGTCAAGCAAAAAAAAAAAAAAAAAAAAGGCAGGGAATTCCGTTCAGGAATTTAATTTTGATTTATAGACGATATTTTTTAATGGGCATTTCCATCATATAAATTTTTTAATATTAATAATAAAGTTCTAATTTCATATGAAACCTATGAAATAGAATTCATATTAAGAAGAAATGTTGTTAACACGTTAGAAAAAATATTAAAAAATAAATATCTACCTTCTTCAGGGAAATTGCTTGGTAGTACCAGGTAGTAGTAAAGACAATTTTTAATAAAGTAGAATACAACATAAAAAAAGAAAGAAAAAATCTAACAAAATTGCGTTGAGAGAAGATCGTTGACCTTCGAGATTGCGAAGATACGATATTGTAAGGGTTTTGTCGTAGGGTTAATAAACCTATATTTTAAAAATGAAAAATGAGTTATTCTTGCCGGCGTTTTAGATTCTTTTATAGGGCTATAAACATGGGTGGATCTAGTGATGGGCAATTCTCGATATTAATCGATCTTTTGAATTGATTCGAATCGAAATGAAAAGATCGATCCACAAAAAAATCGAGGAGTTCAGATCGATTCAAAATATCGATCTTCTCGGCTCTGAAGATCGGCCTACAACATTGATCGATATCATTGTAGAATCGCCCATCGCTTCTGCGAATCGACCTAAATAAGTCAATTTGAATACTATTTCATAATAAGGAAAATATATCTGTAATCTAAAAGTAAAAATATTTAAGACCATTTTTCGTAAGAAATAATACATAATGAAACTACTACGTTTACATCGTATTGAAATATATAGGTATCATTAAATGTACGTATATGTTTGTCAAGGGGTCTCCCGTGGTCCAATGGCTAACGCCTTGGATTCATAAGCGGGAGATGGTGGGTTCGATTCCCAACCTCCGGCAGAAATTTTATCATCCCACGGCTCGCTGGTCCGAAAAAATTTTTGTCAAATGAGAACAAATTATAATAAAATAATAATAATAGATAAAAATGGTTATGCAAATTAAGAGCACAGTTTACAGCCTTATTAGCGCGGTTCCTCCCTCCCCCATAGGGAGGAACCCCGCTTATAAGGTTGATACAATGAAACAATCCGGAAGTGCCGACAAGAAAATTTCGCGTTTCAGAACCCCTTGAGACCGAAAATAACGGTGGTTCAAATTTGTATATATATATATATATATATATATATATATATATATATGTGTGTGTATATATTTATATATATATATATATATATATATATACACATATATATATATATATACATATATATATATATATATATATATATATATATATATATTTGTCTGTTCGCTCATTTCTGGCTTCCCTGATGGTCCGATTTTGATGAAATTTGGTACAAAAATCTGTCGTCCAATTTGAAAGGTCAAGTTCGTTAACCAGCAAAATCCGCCCACTGGAAGATGGCGTTTGGGGCGAAATTCGTAAAAAAAATCGTAACGCTTACGTTTTTGAGTTCATAAGCTTGTAAGTACTCTTTTTATATGCTTCATGGGCTAGGAAAACGAATGGAACCATTTTCAAGGCGATAGCTTTAACCGTTTTCGAGAAAACTGAAGAAATAATTTTTGAATGCCGTTTTTAGTTTGGGTACTTAGAATGATGGGATTCAGTTGAAACATTTACTGCATGTTCTACATTCATTAAAACTAATATGTTGAAATTTTGGTTGCGTTTGGAGTTAAGGAAGGGTTAGAATAAAATATTTTATTAACAGACATAAAAAAGTTTTGGTAACTTTGTATACTTTCCTTAATATCTCGAAAAAGGTTGAGAATTTGGGAAACGGAAGAATACCATTAGAAAGCGTACTAAATGTTCTACAAAAAAGATTCTGAAACAATTTTTGATTAGGCTATGTCAATCGGAGAAATAAGTGCTTAAACTTTGAAGTAATTGATTTGGTTTATTCGAACGGTTCTTTTTGTTTTGTTTTTATTCCTTGTTATTTTTTAATTGCTTATAGTTGGATAATGTATTTCAAAAAGCGGGTGTTTTAATCTGTTTTATTTGACAATAAAACAGATTAAGAATTCATTGCTAAAAATTAGTCTGTACCGTATGAAATGTCAGTTTTGGATTTGTCGATTTCCTTCAAATGTCTTGAAACTGTCGAGGCTCCTACTCCGAGTTCTGTGGCATATTCCCTAGTGTTTTTAATTGCTTATAGTAGTCAAATGTATTTGTCAATAAAACAGGATACGTATAATTAGAATCAATATTTTGTTTGTTAGAATTCGAAGATGCCGTATGAATATCTAGATTAGAGTACTGGTGTTGATTTCGTTCTTTAGAATTGTTCTAAGTATTCCCTATTTTCATCTGGTACCCATAGTTTTTTATTGTTAGTAGGTTTTTCTTATTGATTATAGAATATAAATCTATTTGGCTATAAAACAGGATACGTAAAATTAGTGACAATATTTCGGAGATTTCTGAGCGAAATACTTTTAAGATTTTCTACCACCACGAACGGCTTTTTTCCTCTATTTTTATCCACTAGATTGGCTTTATTTTGCATATTATTCTATATAAGTTTTAATCAGCAGGGGATTCTGATAAAATGTCGTGTTTTTGCTGTGGATTTTAAATACGATGTGTCTAAGATTGGACAACATTAGCGAGTCTACATAGTTAAGAACCGACGACGGAGGTAGACTTCTTGCTATGATTTAGTCTACATAAGTATATTAAGTCCTAAATCCACAAAATAAACTTCACAACGGTTAGATACTATGAGCCAATATGGCGGTTCAATGCCCGTAGAAACAAGGGGGCCGCAGGAAATTTACCTGCTAAGAGTTAATCCTCAAGAGCTGTAAATATACCCCAGGTATCTGCCGACACAAATACAAAGCCTAGCTATGGTACAGAGAGCAACATAATGATATCATTCACCAAAATTTCTTAAACTATACTAGATTCTGAAATAACACAGTTCCAAACATAGGTTATATACTAAATATTCATAAAGACTACTTAGTTGTAACCCGATTCATCAATTAGCAATCAATAGTTTTCAACAAAGGTTATATGCTAAATATTGATAAAAAGTATTTAATTAGAAAAAAAAACAATATTCCACATGACTTGTTTTTGGTCCATTTGTGTCTACTCCATAGACTTAATTAGGTATATCATTCTATTGTAGTAGGGCAACTAAACTTTGTTTTATTTTGTTAAATAAAGTTTTTTTTCTTGACTTGTTATTCGTCAAGACTTTTATTTGTCCTTGAGTATTTACTAGATAGGTTTTATTCGGCATATTATTCTATATAGGCTATATTAGGCAGGGTATTCTACTCAATCTTGTGTACTTCTTCTTGATCCTTCTGTACATGGGCGTATATAAAAACAATTTCGGGGGGGGGGGGCTGAGACCATTTCCAGGGTATGGAATACTAAATATTTAGAGCTTGGAATAGTTTTAGGCAACTAAAACGCTATTACACGTAAAATAAAATATGTTTTATGAACTAAGTGATCTTATTTAATTTATTTTTAAGGGTTTTACGAGAAGTTTTTATCATCAATTCAAAATTTCGGGAGGGGCTGCAGCCCCCTCAGCCCCCCCCCCCCCCTCATATACGCCCCTGCTTCTGTATCCACTAGAAAGGCTTTATTAGGCATATTTTGTATTGATTTATAGAGCTTTGCTTTAGAATGAGAGCCAGATTCTGTAATTTCCGCTTCTGTGTAAAAGTTAGCTACTGTCTGTGTCCCTGACGCCTTAGTATCACTTTTATTCGAGATGTATGAGAGGATTTTGACAATTTTCACGAGATATATAAAAAAAAATAAGTTTATTTCTTTTCTAAGCTTATCAAATGGCACTAGGGACATGAACGGAACCGCGCTAAGATGCTGCAGTTCCTGCGAGTCGGACTTTTTTTTATTATATTACCTTCTAGTTGGAAAAACGGAAGGTATTGAGTCGTTGTATAATGTATTTAAAGTCTGTTACTGGACATAGGACACTGTTCAGCATATTTCGTCTTCAGTTAAATTAATGAGAATTCGTCAGATTTGAGAATATATATATATATATATATATATATATATATATATATACATATATATATATATATATACATATATATATATATATATATATATATATATATATATGTATATATATTATACAGGGTGTCCTTTTTAGATGGCCCGGCTGAATTTTTCTTGAACGGATAACGTTATAATAAAACAAAAAAATACGTATTTCATAATTTTTAGTCTAGTTTAGGATTTTGACCTTTTTTTAGAAAACAAAAATTTTGGGGTACCCCAAATCCTATACAACTTTGAAATTTCAAATGGGATCCTATACTTTCCACATCATTTTAAAGGATTTTTTACACCGAAATCAATGGTGCAATCAGATTTCAATTTGGTCAATTAATAACAAAGTTATGGCACAAAGTTCGAAACAAAATACATTTTGATTGTTTCGGTACTAATTACTTTAAACTGCTTTGCATTTCTTTTGTTGCATGGGAAATAACTTGTAAATAAATAATTAACTTATTAGGTTTAATTCGTAATAAATGTTTCTTTTAAAGATTCACAGAAGAATCAGAAATAAGCCCCTGTGTGGTCGGTAAAGGTAGAGCTGTTTACATTTACTGATATTGTTTATCGAAATGGTCTTAAGTAAGGGAACTTTAATTCCTGGAAATAGATAACTATTACAACAATGCCTACTTGCCTACATTCAGAATTAATCAGTTAGTCAAAATGAGCCGAAGAGTGCAGATTTCCCGTGAGGAAAAAGTTGATATGTACCATTCTTTTATTGAAAGTGGTGGTATCGCTCGTTGTGCAGCTACGTTGTACTCCCAGAAATTTCCCGCTCGTCCTCAAGTGAGCCACAAAACATTTATTCGTGTTGCTCTGAATATGAGGAGATTTGGATCAGTTGCTGATCGACCAAGATATCGGCAGCGCAATTTCGACGAGGAACTGGATATTTTATTGTATGTTATGGAAAATCCAAATTCTTTTCTCCAAAATACCGGAAGGGTTTTAGGTTTTTCAAAGAACAAAATTAGAGATGTACTACGGACTTATAATTTCAAGCCTTATCGCTCTCATCTTGTCCAGGGGTTCTGGGACACTGATTACGACAGGTGTCTAACGTTCCTTGCACAAAGGTCGAGTTTGGTAATGAAAACATGCTTCATTATATCCTATGGACTGACGAATCAATATTCACCACTAACGGTATGTTAAATCGTTGGATTTTTCGAACGTGGGCACAGGAAAATCCCAGAATCTCCTATGCTTGTCATCACCAGGTGGTTCACAGTATCAACGTTTGGTGCGGACTTCTCGGATTTAAATTAATTGTTCCTTATTTCTACTGAAATAATTTAAATGGAGCTCAGTTTCTAAATTTCTTGAGAGAACAATTGCGGGCTTTACTAGAAGATGTACATCTGCAACATCGTCAAAGAATGATACTGCAGCCTGATGGGTGTCCCGCACACAATTCTCTGCAAGTGAGACATTACTTAAATCGGCACTACCGGGACCAGTGTATAGGACCTCACGGCCCCATCTGTTGGCCTCCTCGGTCGCCCGATCTAACTCCCTTAGACTTTTTTTTGTGGGGACATTTGAAAAATATCGTTTATGCTAATCATAATACTGCAACATCAGTTGAAGAACTGCACCAAAGAGTGGAAAATGCTTGTCGATTGGTCTCTCCTCAGTCCATCGCACTGAGCACCAACGAAGAGTGGCTAAGAAGAGCGAATCTTTGGATCTTCAAAGAAGGCAGGCAGTTTGAACATGAGATGTAGGTTCACCAACCTCTGCAGGTACGATGGATTTTTTTTAGTATTAAAAACCGTTAACAAAATTTATTGTCCTTTTTTCGACCTTTATGCCATAACTTTGTTATTAATTGGCAAAATTGAAATCTGATTGCACCATTGATTTCGGTGTAAAAAATCCTTTAAAATGATGTATTGGAAAGTATAGGATCCCATTTGAAATTTCAAAGTTGTATAGGGTTTGGGGTACCCCGAAATTTTTGTTTTCTAAAAAAAGGTCAAAATCCTAAACTAGACTAAAAATTATGAAATACGTATTTTTTTCTTTTATTATAACGTTATCCGTTCAAGAGAAATTCAGCCGGGCCATCTAAAAAGGACACCCTATATATATATATATATATATATATATATATATATATATATATATATATATATATATATATATATATATGACCTTCCACCACTTTTTAAATAAATTATTCAGAACACATTGTTACAATTTTATAATATGAGGAACAATTTTTGATACTTGTAATTATCATTTTCTTCTTCTTGAAGACCTTTAGGATAAGGTGAAAGGAAAATAGTAGACAATAATGGTAACAGTCACAGAATTTAAATTTATTAATATTTACAGTCTCAAATATCCGTGTAAAAAATTAATTTTTATAAACTATATCGACATAAAACAGCAATTAGTAACCATTTTCTAAATTCCAAAATCGCTTTTGGTCTGGAAAAGACATAAATACATCAAAATTTTACATTTATAGTTATCTTTTTTTTTTTATACTATATAATTATTTAAATAACACTAATACACATAGAATATAACTTTAGGGTTATTATACGCCAATTGCATGTATTAAATAATTTTTAAAACTGTAAAAAGCACGACATTGTAAACACAGATGTAAATCTATGACATAATCTTTTAATACATCAATTACATTTAGGCCAATTAATTGAAAAAATATCAAAAATAATTACATGAATATTTGAAGAAATCATTGCCGCAATGGGCTTAGGTAAAATAATGCATGGAATAATTGGATATGTATACAAATGTATATCGGCAAGTTTGAAAATTATTACTTGTTGCACAATTATTTCTAATTGTAAAAGTCTATTGATGTAGGCACAAAAATTCTAAATAGTGCATAAATGAAAATTTTGGAGAAAAACCACTTCTTTTGCCATTTGATTTTTTATACAAGGTGTTAGTAGAGGGCGATGTTAAATTGTCAATCAGCTCAACATTACCCCTATAATTATGGAAATCAATAACTAAAATTTTTAATTAGATATTTTTGGGAAATTGTGAAGTTACCCGGACGGGCCTCCACACCGATTTTTTTTAAAAATTTGACACTAACGTGTTTCTGTGCACTAAACAAGAATCTGTTAAAAAGAAAAAAAAAAAAAGTGACTCTCAACTAGCAAAAAAGTTATTAAACACTAAAGTTCACTGATATGCAAGTTAGGAAAGGTAGCTTGCACAACGATATTTGTAAACTCGCGCAAGGACAGGGATGTAAAAATCCGTAAGAAAGAAGTCTAATTTAAATTAACCACAAAATTTTCATTCTCAATTTTTTTTGTATTTTATGTAAGAAATCCCTTAATAACTAACTAGCTAATGACTTTATAATTGGCGTGATGTAAAATTGGAAAGTGGAAGATTATTGTCCACCTTATTAGATTAATTTGTAAAATTATCTACAATGTTTGTTTATATTTACAATTCGCAACCTGTCGCATTATGGGCATAACGCGTAGGTTTCCGCTCGTGCTAGAAGAAATTTAAACTCTTGCCAATCAAACTCTTAGAATTCTTGTAATTTCAGTGAGTTGGATTGACTAGAGTTTAGCTAACTTCTTAAGCGAGCGGAAACGAGTAGTACTTATGTCCATAATACGACGGGTGAGGAGGTCCTTAAAATTATCTACAATGTTTGCTTATATTTACAATAATTTTTCAATAAATAATTTATCAACATTTCGAATGAGATTTTTTTTATTTCGAAACCTGAGTTTATAGTTGAGAGCGTTTTTAGTGTATCAAAGTACGTCATAGTGGAAAATTAAAACAAAATCGGTGAGGAGGCCCGCTCGGGTAACTTCACAATTACCTTCATTTGGCTATGTTTTAGTGTTAGTGTTAAATGTTAAGTGTTTCGATGTGTATTACGTCAATTTCTTGGCTGAAATTTTCAATTTCAGTTAAGTTAAAGTGGATATTTAGGTCCCGCCTTTAACGGCACTCCGTCAGTAGAAAATACATTGGCGGCTCTAGACCAACATTTCTGGAGGGCTAATTTAGTAAGGGCCGCGCCTGGGGGTGTAAAATCAAATTTTTATATCCTGGCATTTGGAAATCATTAAGGAGGTATTTGATACACTAAGAACATACATTAATAAGAACTTCTTACTATTAATTTGTCAACAATTTCTTTTTCTTACTTAACCGAAAAATATTGTGAACTCATTCTGGGGGGACTAAGCATGGGCGTATATAAGGGGGGGCTGCAGCCCCCCCCCCCCGAAACTTTGAGCTGAGCGGTAAAAATTTCATAAAATCCTTAAAAATAAATTAAATAAGTTAAGTGAGAAGGAGTACCACCGCTGGAGAAAAATGCCGTTCCATCCAAAAATATTGATGATGATAAAATAAAAAAAATATACGTATTATGTTTGATTTCTGCGGCACACGGCTGAGACAGATTCTTAGTCTTGCTAGTATTACTTCTTACATAGTCATAAATTTTCATGACCTGGTAGCCACCATAGGTGTGTTACATGTTCACCGAAAGCTAGTAGCTTGTGAATCTCTTCTTTTGTCTTCTAAACGAATAATAATATTACTAATTGAATGCAAAAACATTTTCTTAGAAACAATTGTATATGACGTTGTATTATTGTTTATCTATAGTGTTTCAAATCAAAAAGTATTCACTGAAACATTTTTTTGCTCCATTTTCTGAATACTGAATATTGGTGTGTTACCTACCTTATTGCCCTTTCTAATTGATAGTGGCGTGCAATATGTGCTTACGCGGACAGACTTGATTTTTATTAAAATAAAATTATAAGAAGTGGCGTAAAACGAAAATTTCAAAAATTACAAAAACAATTTTTGGCGGTTTAATGAAAATTTCATTAAAACTATGAATTAATTTAATGTCTTCCAAACATGTTTCACATTAGTGTAGTGTCTCTTCAGGAGAATGTGTTTGTAAATACGAAGGCATACAGCCTGAACCTTAGGTAGGGCCGCATCAAGTCTGGTCTAGACCGGATGAATCCAATATGGCGAAGATAAACCAGCTGATCGATATACCAAAATGTGTCACAACAGCAATGTGTAAAAAAAAAAAAAATGTGAAAGTAACTTGAAAATATGTTTATATTTTGTTCTCTCTGTTTTTCGAAGTAGTTGTTAAAATTCCTCGTTGTAGTTTTTATTGGAGTTTGTACTGTTGATTTTGCATTTAGGTTCCTTTAATTTTAATTTATCCTTGATGGGACTTATTATTTTACTGCAGTATTTCAATCCAATTTTTCCAATATTTTTACATAAATGTGTAATTTTATTGGTAATGATTTAAATAAAAAGTAAAATATCGACTTCGGTTCCGTTTAGAATAGTTAGTTCCTGTCGAATTGATCATAATATTGCTTAACTAATATAAATGCAAGATGGAAAATCAACGAAAACTGAATTAATAGGAAAAACTGGATTATGGTAACAATTCATTTATTAAAATTATGATTACATGTTTCATTCCTTTTTTGATAACTTTTCAGGAACTAAAATATTTGTTATCCAAACAATGCAGCCTAATACTTGACAAGGTGAACCTTCCTCTGATTAGTTACCTTTATGCAATCAATGGGAGCAACAATTAATACTGAATAAAATATTAACTGTTGATTATTTTTATTTAAATTTTAACGTCCATTTATTATTAACTACGAATTTTAGGACGGGTTATCTATAGGTTACCACCCTTTTCTAGCCAGGATAGGGGTGATGCCTTTTCTTTTTTCGAAAGAAAAGCCACCGCCCCTAGTGGGAATCGAACCCACGACCTTTGGCACGGAGTGTTAAGAGCTCACGCCTTAAACCTCACGGCTACCGGGTCTCCCGGTAACTGTTGATTAACAAATATACTACCGGGTCTCCCGGTAACTGTTGATTAACAAATATACTATTTAAGTCCCTTAACAGCCTAGTAGGGCAGATTCTGTAGAGGGATCTGATTCTGGAACGTATGGCGACCTAGTGATATGGAATTAATTATAGATGAATTAAATTAAATATATTATATTTACGAATTTTAGGGACTTGTTTTTTCTAATAATAATATTTTTTTATTAGATCGATTTATTAATATAGTAACCATTTTAGCCCCTGAAAATTTTTAATATAAACTTTTTAATCACCAACAATAATATATTTATATAGGAAAAATAAATGTAATAATTATTTTACGCATTCATTTTTATAAGATACCTTATAAGTAAATAATTTTTCATGTTTCCTGATGAGTCTTAATTTTAGTTTTATGAAGTTCTTAGAATAAATTCTATCTTGAAGAATCGGGACGTGAAAAATAAATTCCATTATATAATATGTTTTAAGAAAATTCTACTTATTGACACTTCTTTTTTTTTTATAGATTCTCTGAAATAAATAAGGTAAAAACATAACTGTTATAATTTATTTTTAGGAGGCCCGGTGGCCGTGAGTGTTAAGGCGTGAGCACTTAACACTTCGTGCCAATATGTCGCCAAATGTAATCATCATGAATTTTTATAAACCTTTCAAATGGAGGCCCGATGCCCGTTACTGCTAAGGCGTATTCACTCCGTCCCTAAGGTGTTGGGTTCGATTCCCACTAGGGGTGGTGGCTTTTCTTTGGAAAAAAAGGCATCGGCCCTATCCTGGCTAGAAGAGGCTGGAAACCTATAGATAATCCGTCCTAAAATTCTGAGTTAATAATATTGGACGTTAAAAATTAAATAAATAATGTATTTTTTTTATATTGACTAATGGTAACCAATCCACTTCAGTTAAACAGAATGGCTGATTCAGCTTTCAAAAAAGTAATATTTTGATTTTTATCAAATTTTGAATTAATATACAGAAAACAAAACATAAATTGGGACTAATATTGTTAGAGTTAATCTGTGTTGTTAGTAATAAATATTGTGCCAATGTTAATGAATTTGCTACACAACAAAGTATTTAGAAAAAAAAGTTAAACTTAAAAATACATTTAATAAAACATTAGTTACTAAGACAATTAAAAATTAGTTAATATCAGATAGAAACCTGTAAGTAGTTAACAATTTAGCCCACTGCTCTTATTCTAGTACAATCAATTTTGTTTGCTACTTGTAAATCATTTATTCACAACTTCTCAATTTTTTTGTTTTTAAATTTTCACTTTATTATTAAAATTAATAAATATCATTGTTTTATGATATATACATATTTACAAAAAAATTATTAGTTTTAATATGACACCAAACAAACAAGTAGTATTTATATATTTCGAATGTGTTCAATAGGCAGAAGGATGTGATGGTGGATGAAGTCAGCTGAGAGCCGATAGTAGCGCGGATATTGCTGTAAGAATTCCGAGGTTCGCAGACATTGTTGCGCTGCCATGTTGCATTGCTGCTGGTGTTTCGCCTGCAACAGGTAAGGTTAGTTGAGACAGATATGTAATTGTTAGTGTCTTTTAAAATTGCAAAATTCTACATATAGGAGTATGTTTGTTGTAGCCCGGAAAAAAAAAATTATACGAATTGACAATAAATGGATGAGAAATATTTCATCTAAAGCGAAAGTTTAAGATCGTTAACTGGTATAATCTGCTTACGGCTTGCGTAGAAAATGCGTCTAGGTATTTTCACATGGAGAAACGAATAAAAAAAAATGTTTCAAGGTTATATCTTGAATTGTTTTCGAGTATAGTGCGAAAAACGTTTGTTTTATAAATTTGGGTTATGTAAGGAGTAGAGAAAGTATATAAAACAATATATCTATTTTTGGGCGAGGTTAGCTCAATCGTACAATACTGGACTAATATCCTGGAGGAACTCAGTTCAAAACTCGAGAGCACTAAAGATTTTTAGCTTCTAGTGTCTTCGTTACATCCGCCCACGGTCATCGTCCCTAGGCCAACTTAGCATTTAATTAATTTATTAATGGGTACCAGGCGGTCGGAGCATAATACTGACCACACTATTTCCCTTGTGTGCAGAAGGGTAAACAATCGAATACCTCAGTATCTTCCCCTTTGGGACCTCGTAGCCTGTTACGGAAATTATTATTTTTTTTTTTTTTTTAATAAACAGTAAGGTAGTCAACCAGCAAAATCTGCCTTTCGTAAAATTGTATTTTTTCGACGAAAACCCCGTGTTTATAACATTGCGTTTATAGAATTTCCCAAAACATTTCTTAAATTCATTTTCAAGAAAAGTTATAAATTTGATTTTACTTCCTCTAAAACAATGGATAGAGTTGAACATTTTTCAAACGAAAATAATTTTGGTTCCGTTCGAAGCAAAAGAAGAAAAAGAATGTTGTCGAACATTTTTTTACCTACGTCGTAGCAAAATCGAAGTGTGTGGATGATGATAATTCGAAATATTGAAATAATAAATCCCCCCCCCCCCCAAAAAAAAACGACAAGGTATATATTTAGACAGGACTACCTAAACGAACCAGGTTAACGAACTTCACATTTAATTTGAGATAAAATAGAATTCTACCAATTTTTCTTTAAAATTCAGTCCATTTTTGCGGCTGCTCGAGCACGAACCGACACACACGCAATCGAATTTGAACCACCGATATTTTCGTGTACAATAAGATCTGAAACGTGGACATGTTTCATCGACAGGGTTGGATTGCATCATCGGGCTGACTTCATGGGCGAGTTTCCTCCTTAAAGAGGGATAACAAAAAATACCAAAGTAAAATTAAATATATTAATGTAATTTAGGAGTCACTGTGTAGCCAAAAAACACTGTCACGCTAGAGCTGCATAACTAATCACATTTTTCTGAAAGTGGCAAGTGTACACTGCATTCCTAAATAATTTGCTTAAAATAAACTGTATAAATAAATAAAAATCATGAATAGTTTTGCTCTTTTATATTATTATTATTTATTATATGATGAGCTTCGTAATGATAGCGATGAGCTCATGATAAAGTTGTTCACACGTTCCATTTTTATATTTATATTATTAGAGAAAAGCTGAATATAGTGCCTATATTTAGCGCTACTAGTGGTAAAAGTAACAACCAATGCCAGGGCCGTTTTGACAGCTTAATTCTAATTGAACATAATACAGGATAAAACCCAACTTCTAATAAGATTTAGTCTATTTTTAGAATACACTTTTCTCTTTAGTTTCTCACGACGAATAGCATGTTTTGTCTCAATACATCAGGAAGAACGATCGGTATTAGCAGGTATGTAAATTGGGCCAGGAGAACCCCCCCCCCCAAAAAAAATGAACCTATTTAGTCTATTTTTACAACACATTTAATTCCCCCAACGAATAACGAGTTTGGTTACGATGTAACACAAATTATGACTGGTATTGGCAAATTAGTAGTTTAGGTCCGTAGCAACCCCCTCCCCCGTCTCCAGGAAGACTGATTTTGTTGGTTAACGAACTCGATCAATCGTTTGCTAGAGGCATGCCATATACCAAGTTTCGTAAAAAATGAAATTTTGGTATTGTTCTTCATGAAAATAACCTATTAAGTCCTGCTTGTTGAATCTTTAATATTTGAAGCCAAACAGCCTTTGATCTTCTTCGCTTTATTGGAAAAGTTAGGATTACTACGGTGCTCATGGCCTTAGTAGTCGATGCACCCCAAAAAAAAAAAAAAAAAAAAAAAAAAGTAACTACGGATAGAAATTAAATACAAATTAATAATTGAGTCATTTGTCCATTACAAATATACAACACTAAAGCTGTTTATGTTTTATAATTTACTAGCTGACTCGGCGAACTTCGTACCGCCTAAATGTCAATTCTTTAATTTGTTTTAATACTTATTCTGCTATTTGGGACACCCGGACAGCTAGTAAGATAAAAAAAAAAAGAAAACAAAAACTTAATAAGTCGACAATTACATTATGTCGAAAAATAAAACACTTAAAATTCTTTTAATAGTCACTAAAAAATCACAATCAAAATTATAATATGAGATTTCTTATTATGATACCTACTTATTTATTTCATTTTATTTTTACTTATTCTAAATTAAGTTTCATTTTTATTGTAGTACTTAATGGTACACGATATTTTTTGTTTCATTACCTGACGCGTAAACAAACAGAGCAGATGGTTTTCCAACACGGGAACAGGAAACATGCAATTGACCATGCGAGAAACATGGGCTTTCTACATTAATACCGCAAACACTTAATGACTGCCCTGGGATTTGTTTATAGTCAAACTGAGTGAGTTCATAGGTCCAATAGCAACACAGCTACAGGCACTGTAATGAATTCACAGCAGCTCGATTCAAACTTGCACCATTATTAGTCGAGTGTTGCGCCTCGCGGGTCTGTCTTAACTGAATTCTTCCACGTTCATTGCGATCTTCACGTTCCTGGGCAGTACGATTAGATTGATAATTAATTTGATGCGTTGCATTTCGGGTTCTTCTGCCTAATTTTTCCGCCGCCTTATAGGAGGCATATTTAGTAAGTCACAAACACACAATACTTATAGAAATTTTATAGAAATTTGTGGCTTTTAGATTTAGTAATATTATAGATGCACAGCAAAGAGATGTTTACATTTCAAGTGACATTTTACCACAGACAATTTACATTTTACCATAGCCAATTTGTTTTTGAGGAATGTTACCATCGTATAAATATTTACAAATATTGACATTAATATTAATACGATACTGATGTCACTCAATTGTTTTGCCTTCCCAGAACCCCTCCACTAACACTTTATGGTATGGTATTAGAGTTCAAATTGACCTTTAAGTATTATTAC